>JACEIK010004854.1:0-41994 GCA_018107945.1 Datura stramonium
GGTCAAGACCACGGGTCGTTGGGATGGTCATGGTTAAAAGTTGACTGAAGAGTTGATGTCTGGGCACTATGGTTAACGATTGGGTCACCGCGAGTCATTGGGTACACCACGAGTCGTGGTGTCCCCCGTGGTGACCATTTTTGAGTTTTCTCCAGTGCAAGTGACGGAAGGTGACCACGAGTCGTGGTCAGGGACACCATTTTTTTTTGTGTGTGTACACATATCAAGAAATCAATAAATTAATTTATTTGTCATATTATATGTTTTCTCTTGAGCTTTGAGCTATTACTTAAAACATAACGAAGTTAAAAAATAAAACTAAAAAAATTCAAAAGTAGTAGATGGAAGTAATTATCACTTTTCAAAGATATCAATAATATATAGATACAAAAAAAAAATATTCAATTTGCATTTTATAATTTTTTAACTAATCAATCATGTTGACCCCTTCTCAATAAGTAGTTTTGACTCTACCTTTGAAAAATACATCTTTTTAGTTTCAACATTTCATATTTATTGCTTATCAAATTACGGCAAAGAAGGGCTTCTAAAAACCAACTACATCAAGAGATAAGAGTCCTAAACCAATTATGATATGTATTTTATATTTTATGTACTCTAGTAATAGTCCTCTTTAATCTTTGGTTTAGAAGTTAATGAAATCAATTGTTTGTATTTTACGCACTTTGGGCCCTTTCTTGAACCTCATGTATAACGGACGTAGTGCATAATCAATCTTTTATTTTAATTTTTATGCATTACGTAGATTATATTTTTCCAGAAAAATTATAGAAATTTATGTTTTAACTTGTGAAACACGTGATAACTCTTTTTTGTGGTCTTTTTTTAGAAAATAAAAGAATAAAAATTAAGGTGACTATTTTGTTCTTATTTTCTTAAATGGATTCAAGTAGCTATACTATTTGGATAAAATAAATATAAATAGCTTTTAAATATTTTTATAATGTTTGGGTAAAATTTAAAAAGTACTTTATACACTTGTTTTTACTCAAAATAACAAAAATAAGTCAAAGACCAATATAAATTAAAAATCCTAACTTATGATTTTTGGCTTATAAATCATAAGCCATAAGTCCATCCAAAAAGGCTCTAGGAATCCTCATCCTAACAAATAATAACAGTCGTAGTGCTAGATCAATGGAGATCTAGATGATGAGGAAAACACAAAGAGTAGTCATTTCTCACCACACACGACACAATTGCTATAACAACTACGAGTTTAGGCTTTCAATTTAATACAAGACATCTTCTGATAAATATCCATACACAAGTAGTCATAAAGTTAAGAAAATGAGACATGATTTTAACAAAAATCATTTATATGCATAGAAATCTCTTTTAAAAAAATACTACATGTTTTGAGGGTATTATCAAAATAAAAGAAGCTACAAATGCTAGAATCAACAAAAAGTATCCAACCAAGTTAGCTGCACTTTATCACAAGGCTATGATTACCCAAAATACATCCTTGAAAGAACTAGGCAAATAAAAACCAAGAATCAAAGGAAAGACTAAAAACAATAAAAATAACTATATATATCTTAGCTAATAGATATCAAAACACATCAACGCATGATGCTCAATGACTAATTCATTACATCTTGGGCCTTTTCCACAAGACCGTCCTAATTGGTTTTCATCATCAATCAATGTCCCTCTAAGTCTCTCGATACCCTCTGCGGAGTCGAACCCTCAGGTCTATCTCAGATTGTAAGAAAAGTGTCAGCATCGACCATCATTTTTCTTCTTCTACGGTTTGTTCTTGAGTTGTCTTCACTAAGGCTCAAGTCACCTAAAGTGAAGAATGAAAAATAGAATAATTAATACGATAAGTTTTTCTAAAATGTAGAATTGTTAATTATGTACTATGAATAACTTTCTTTTGGTAATGTCTTCTTGGAAGATCCCTCTTGATCCTTTTATATTTGCATTTTATTATGCTAGATTTTAATTCTCTAGTTACACCTTGGCTCCAATTGTACTCATGTATTTGGTGAGAGCCTATTTATTACCTTTAGTAAAATGAAAGAAAACTTCATGAGCTAATTAATTAAAGTAACTTTAACAATCTTTTATAAGATATAATCACCTTGTATATATTATCAATGGAACGAAATTTGATACTCCTTGGTATCCCTTGCTTTAAGCGGTAGTAATTTTGATCTTTTTCATCTCTTATACTGGAAGGTGAGGCCACAATCAATGTTAGGGTCCTTCGGTGTACAGTCTATGTTGCAGAGACTATTATTATTTGTGAAAATATTGAGCTTGAACTCCTGCAGAAAAAAAATGCAAGACCAAATGAGAGGAATGATACATTGACATAGCAATTAATTAATATTCTGAACCTAGTTACATAGGAATTAGGACTCATCTCTGCATTTAGATTACAATAATTTAAAGAAATTAATATAGTCAATTGTATAAAATTTTTAAATACCATTGATGTCCTTCTTGTCGTTTTTCAAGTAGATCCTCTTGGAAAGATCCCCTTGCTCTTTCATTTTCACTCGTTTTGATTCTAGTTGAACTTGGTAAGTCTGCATCCTTCCACTCTTTCAAATTTCTTTTTCTTATTCGCATCTTATTTCTCCTTCAACTCAGGTAATTCCTCCCCAGATTGAGCATATACTTTGTAAATAAAATAAAGGGCAAAAACTATCAATTAATTTTATTAAATAAATTATTTATTTAAAGCGAAAGTAAAATCGTCCCTCTTTACTAATGAGTTAAAAATTGGAAAATAAATTTGAAATAATTTATTAGACAAACCTAGAAAATTTGAAGTAAATATTTACTTTTTTGGAGAAAAATTACAATAAATATTCTCCTAGTATGAATTATGGTTCAAAAAAGAGGAAAATCTTCTTTCAATAGGTGTTGTATTTTCTTATGTCAAACATAATAAGATCAAGAATATAGCTACACAAAAAATGTAGGACAAAGTTACTAAAACATTGATATGTTTCTTTTATATATTAAAAAGACAAGGAGGTAAAATTAGGACTAAACATATTCTAAACAAAGATGAATCGGATATGCCCTACGTATGTGTGGTATGCGAGCATTATGTGAGCATTTGCAATAAATTTTGTGTTTATTTCATACATATGCTCCTAATCGATAAATGATTAAAAAAAGAAAAAGACAAAAAATAAAATGAGTGAGTTAAAAACACTATTATCAACAAGATCCATAAATTGAAACTAGGAAAAGAAAGGAGAACACAAATCAAAAAGAATTACAGGACACGATAAAGCAATGACACTTGGTCGATCGAACCATCAATATAGGTGGGAAACAATGGCAAAATATGGAAAACATTAAATGACAAAATGAGATATGAATTATAGGACTAAACTCATGATCACATAGCATTTACATTCCATAGTAGACTTCACTTTTTCAATTTATTTACTTATCTTATTTTATTTTGGTGATTAAAATTCTAATATAGTTGGTAAAATTTTTTTTTGGGAAATAATTGATTTATTCGACGGTATTTATTTCAAAATTTCTCCTGTTGACTCTTCTTTTTTAAATTTATTTATTCTCATATTTATTTTGTGTTAAATTTAAAATTTCAAATATGCTTAATGAATTTATGTTTTGGAGAATAATTTAATAATTTAGCTATATTCTGTGCTAATTAATTAAGTATCTACAATTTTTTGACAAAGTGAAAATGAGATTTGAATTATTGTCTAAAAATTTGTCGTTTGCTATTCAGTAAATGTATCTCACTGATTACTAGACTTTGACCAATTGGTCAAAAACTACCGAAAATTACTAAATTTGTTATCCAATTTGAACATCAGGTTCGAAGGAAAAATTTAAGTAGAATGTAAATTGTGATTGAAGTGGTAGTATTTTTCTTACAAAAAGATCCTCACATAATTTTTTTTATTTTCTATGTGTAAGGGATTTGGGAGGAAGCTCCATGTACCACTTCTATAAACATTTCGAATCAAAATTACAAATGTGTAACACAAGTTGAAACTATAATTTAATATGTATATTTTAGATATTTACAGTATTGCAATAGCTAATCTTAAATTACACAAGATATTAAATGAAAATAGAAGCACAATATAATATAAATTAAGAAACATGCATTGTTTTTTTTGCAATACAATGAAAAGGACATTTATGGAAAATAATTAAATTAAATGAAGAAATCGACAAATTATTTTCTCTATCATATTTACATGTTTCTCTTAAGTTTTATCTTTATTACATGAATGTCAGTAGTCAAAAAATTTAAATAAAAAAGATTTAAAAAATGGTAGAAGATCATAATTATCATTTTTTAAGGATATCAATAATGTATAATACTTGAAAAAAATATTTAATTTACGTTGTATATATATTTTTAATGAATCAATCATGTTGATTCCTTCTAAATAAGTAGCTTTTATTTACCTTTTGGAAATTATATTCATTCGAGTTTCAACAATTCAAATAATTGCTTATTGAATAATGACAAGAAACACTTCTATAGCCTGGCTTATAAAAAGGTGAAGTTTAAATCATTCGTCAAGTATTTTCGTTTTTATGTACACTCTAGTAATGGTCATATTAAACACGGTTGAGAAAGTTAAGTGTTGGATGATGTAAATGACCCACATGATCATTTTGTGATTTTAACTCATTTTCCTAGTTTGTTCCTTCCGATTAGCTTTATTATGTTGTTTTTGACTTCTTTGAAATTGGTGGCATGATTCGAGAGAGGTGATAGAATGAATATTGAATGAGATTTTCAGCTTTTAAGGTTTGAAATTTGAGAAGTTTGACCAATGTCATTATTTCAGGATAACAAACTCGTATTCGAATTCTTAGGCCCAAAAGGTGATGTTTGACTTAGATGGTTGGTATGAATCCGAGGTGTTTGGTGTTTCGAGCCATTGGGGTTTTGATCTTTTAAGTCGGAGTTGACCACAATTAATACTTAGTCAAAGCGACATAAGAACAATGATTTAATGAATTCAGTAGGGCCGGATATGACCCGCTATAGGGCTGCTTAGGTTAATTTTTTAATCTCAAATTTCATTCTTTTCCCCTTATTTGATGTTCTAGAGCTCTCATAATAAGACTATATATGGTGCAATTACTTCAATTTCTAAAGAGGTTAAGTTTCTAATCACTATTGTGGTAATTCCCAACGATTTATTTTTAATTCTTCATTTGAACCGTATATAGGTATTGAAATTGGGGTTTTGCCCTCTAAGGTTATGTAATCGTATTTTGATGATTTGAGGGTGAA
Source organism: Datura stramonium (assembly GCA_018107945.1). NCBI lineage: Eukaryota > Viridiplantae > Streptophyta > Magnoliopsida > Solanales > Solanaceae > Datura > Datura stramonium. Next base: position 5,285 of record JACEIK010004854.1, read on the forward strand.
TTCAAACTCCATTTTTGTCACAAATTTCAAATTTTGGTTCCTCATATTATGAGTATACCAATTTTGAAGAAATTTCTAATTTAGTTGTGATAATTAAAGCTTTAAAGTTGCAATTTTTAATATTAAAATTTTTAATTTGAATCTTTTTTTATAACAATATGGGTGTCTACGGACTAGTATACTCATTGAGATTATATATTTAACCAGATTGAGACTATTGAAAAACTTTAAAGAAGGGAAAGGGTATAATTAGATTTTAAGACTCAGATTGGGAAAGTTGAGTCTTTCTTTGACTCTTCTGAAGTGTTTAATTGAATGATAGGAGTAATGGTTAATGTGAGTTATTTTATGGGGAGACGAAAATTGCCTTCTTGAATTGATGAATTCTGAATGTAAGTATGATTTCTAGTTTATGAGATCCTTTAGATATGATATTGCTCACTTGATAAATTAATGAATTTTGTGAATATGTAAGTGCGGTTTTTTCTAGTTTATGGCATCTCGGTTAGATGCGGTGTTTCTCCTTGATAGATTTATAAACCCTTTTGTTATCGAGCATGATTAATAGTTTTGACATAGAATAGATGTGGTGTTTCTTCGGTTGATATTTATCTCATTATTGATGAGGATGATTTTAAGTTGAAGGTTTATTTATGAAATGCTTACTTGACTACTTTTTCATTGTCCTACATTGACTTTTTATTTTGTGGAATATTTTTTTAATTATATGTCTTGAGGATTGAATATGGTAATGATTGGTTACATTGACATTGCATCTCATGCACAAGGACACATCGATGGAAGTGAAAGGACAAAATATTGATATTTGATCACCAAATATTCTCGATGTCTAGGCTTATTATGTATTAGGTGTTGTATGTACATATGTTTGTATGTATATATTTATGTATGTGTGTGTGTGTGTAATAGTTAACTAAAATTACATAAGATATTAAAATAAAATAGAAACACAATATTAATTTAGATCAAACATGCACATTTTTCGCAATATAATGTAAGAAAATTTAGGGAAAATGAATTAAATTAAATGAAGAAATCAATAATTCAATCTCTCGTAGTACTTATATGTTTTCCTCTTGAGCATTGAGCTATTACCTTGAACATTAATGGAGTAAAAAATAATGCAAGTAAATAGATTCAAAAATAGGAGAGAGTAATTATCCCTTTTAAAAGAATATTCAATGTACATGGTATAATTTTTGTGAACCAATCATATTTGATCCTTCTCAATTAGTGGGTTTATCTCTACCTTTAAAAACTACAATTTTTGGTTCAAAATTCAAAATTTATTAGTTGTCGAATAACATCAAAGGGATTCTAAAATGCAAGCTATTGTGAAGTAGGAATTCTAAACCAATTATCATCAGGAAGTATTTTTATTTTATATTCTTAGTAATAGTCATTCTCTAGTCATATATAACCTTTGTGAGAAAGTTAATGACCGGTTGTTTATTTTTAAATATTTTAAAAATCATGGCTCCTTCCACCCTCCTGATGATATTAAGAGGGTGAAATTTATCAATGGTATTTTTCACCAAAAGTTTATTTTTAAATATTCTAGGTGACCTATTATATTTGGAGGAAAAGAATTCTTTATTCTCGGATATAGTATTAAGTTCTCAACAAAATCAATGATAGTTTGGCAATCTAAATTATTGTCCTACGGGGAAGGTGGTTCCTGTGGACATCGCTTTTGGCCCTTCCAATTCATTTGTTATAGTTCCCTTTCGTAAAGGCTCTAAATTATTTGAAATGATGACCAGTTTCTTCTGGAATAGTTCTAAAGAAAAACTTCCAATTAGTCGAGACTAGGATATGTTATTTGCCTTACTCACGGGGAGGTGTTAACTTCAAATACAAGATATATACAATGCTTTCACCTCTAAACAATTGAACTTGAGGAGACAACACTCTTTTCTGCGGAGATTTCATGATAATCAAATATTGTTCTATGTCCCTCTCATTAGAAAAAATTAATCTAGTCAATCTCACTCTTGAAAAGCCAAGTGCAAAATCAAATCTATTATGGTTGATCACATTATCTATGAAAATACAAAAGAGTGAATCTTCTTATGGTCCCCCTTTCAGTGGAAATTCATTTTCTAGACGAACAATACTTCCCATAGATTAGGTCACATTTATAATATACATTATTGCGGAACTGAATCTCGACAAGACCATAGGACTCTTGATAATAATGCAAAGTTTCTGTTACTCTATGGTAATTCTTTGGCGAAGCAATTTGCCACGGATGCAATTCAAGACCTAGAATAAATGCACCCCTTTCAAAATGAACTTTATTTTATGGGAAGCTATTAGGAAAAAAATACCTATTGAAGATGGGCTCTCTAGATTTTAGTTTTCTATTACCTCAAGAAACATTTATTGCAATAGTCCTATCTCTTAATCTAATAAGCACCTCTTGAGACTATTCATTTTCTTATAGGAAGAATAGTGTGTGGCTCCCTTGAAACGCCCCTACTTCTCCAAGTGTTTTTGGCAAATTTTGACTATTGGTGGTCCTATAAATCTTCTAATCATATTATTATCCTCTTCACTAACTATCCCAACCCTAGTCACTAGGGAGACTTGGCGTACCAGATGTGGAGTGAATTATGAATCACAAAGATCTAATATAAAAAAACTCACTGGCAAGCTCTACATTACTTTTAATATTTGTGTATATCATCTCTAAATTTTCAAAAATATTTAGATTCATACTTTTGAAAAGTTATGAGTCATTGCTAACAACCCCATTCAATAAAATCATCCTTTTAAATGGATGAAACCCCCTTATCTTTTTATTAAAGGTAATATGGATCAGGGTTTGCCAAAAATGACATTTGTGGAGAAGATGGAATGGCCGGTTTTTACTAGCTTATTCTCTTGTACATGCAGTGACTCTAGTAATTGGGATAAATCTAGGGCAATGACTTTTGTCTTAAATTGGTCAAGAGGGAATGATATAACCTCATTATTGCGTAAAGTGACTCTAAACTCTCAAAGATATTAATATGATAATAGATTTAGCTGAAGTCCTCACAACAAGATTGAAAATTAATTTTGAAAAGATAAAACGAAGTGGATGATAGATTGGAAGATCTTAGTCATGGACTTCCGGCCACAAAACTTAAGTAATCTTCCTCCTCATACTAGAGACCATAAGCTCTTAGCCATGGACTTTGAACTCTGGTGTCACGCCCGCCCAGCAGAGTGCGGCGCTTTGGTCCCCTAGCGGACCTAGGCTTGCTAAACAACGAGCCTAGCACATCGGGTGCTGGCTGGCTCTATCTCAGTTCATGGAATCAACGGGTTATATAGGCTGTAAATATAGCCTCAGGCCGTGGGCCTATAGCCACTGTCTGTAATCATCGGCTAACAGTCCTACTCTTATAGAGAAACCTATGCGGTGACAAGGCCACCATGCTGTCTTATTATCTTTGACTCAACACAATGAATCTGCGTACATCTACGTGACCGGCAAGGTCACCACAACTATCGAGAATACGGCCCCACACGGCCAACACATTCATGACACTAAGCTGACCACAAAACAAACGCACGGCCCCACACGGCCAGACACCACTAACCACGGGAGATATATATATATACAATCTGCAAGACTCTATGAATATTGATAAAATAGTCGGGACAGGGCCCCGACCTACCCATCTTTGTACAACAATGAAAAGAAATAGACCTCTACTGTCAGCTCAGTGACGGGAGGGCGATGACTCGGTAAGTGGTTGGAATCATGAGGATCGGCTCCTCGTCTGCTGAGTGCCCTGCGAGCAAGTAATGCGACGCCCCAAAGGAGGCGTCGGTACTGCTTGGTATCCCGAGTATTCAAAGCAACTGAACACATCGAATATAAACAACATAACTAGAAAAGCTTTGAAAAACGGGATATATACTGGATCTGTGAAGCGCTATAATGAATCAGAAACTTTTTAAATGCTTGTGAATAAGGCGGGGAGCATGCGTCGGCGTGGCGTCTAAACGTCTATTAGCTAATATATAATATATATATATACATATATATATAACAAGAAAGAACCAATACCATCCCCATAAGCGGAAGGTGCCAACCAATCAAACAATCTATACCCCTACCCAGGGTCAAAGCCATCAAAATAAATCACTCCACTCATCTACTAACTACGAGTGCCTCTACCGACCCCACGGGTCTCTCGGCTCGGGCTATAGCGCTTTGATATAATATAAGCATTTTGAGCAGGAGGACTCTGTCTTATGCTTGTAATTTATGCTTCATGCGTATCGTAATCACGTTTCCTGGTAGCAAGCGCACAACGAGGGTAAAGCGCCTCCTATGCGATCATCCTGATGGGGAAAGCTTCATCCATCTTCGTCTTTGCGGACGGCATGCCACTCTTGGAGTGACGTATACCACCCGCTCGGTGGGTCGGCACGGTCCACAGCCCGGGGCGGCGGACGCTCGAGGGTGCCCCTCGCGACACAGTGAGTCTCAACAAACAACAATCACATATAGAAAGCATGTTTTAGCGAAAATACTATGTGTTTGATTTCTTATTCGAACTCTTTAAATGTTATATACATTCTCATACGCTTTTATCTTGGAATCCTAGGATCTTATACGGCGTATGGCTCATGCGTAGCTAGGAATGCTATACGGCGTAACGTATGCGGAATATTATACACGTAAATGCGATGTTACTTTACTAACTTTTATTCTAAATATATGTCATAATATTATAAAACATGCTTGCTAAACGCATCACGGACTATCTGAATTAAAATAATATCTCTCCATTTTGGCACTATTTCACTAACTTTCGATTTGAATATAATATAACAACGCAAGGCAATTCTTGGTCGCATAAAACTTAATATTCGACTCAGAGGAATTACGTGCAGTTTGCGTATTATGCTATACTAGAGTTACTAACTGCTTGAAAAGCGGTTTTACATGCCAGCCCAGTTTTCCGACTAGGTGGCTCGGTCGGTACTCATTTCTTCTCCCAGTTGCATTTACATATATATCAATTAGAACTAAATACACTAATATTCTTGAAGAAAACATCACTTTTGATATATATATATATAGCCCAAACTTTGGCTTATCGAAAAATGATCGAAACTTGATATTTCTCAAAAGTCGAAGGGAGAAATACTCACTTTGGGCTAGGAGTACATTGACACTAATTTGGAGCAATTTCACTTACAGCTCATTAGCCTTGTGGCCCGGTTGTGGCCAATTTCACGAAACCCAATCATTAGGAATGCTCCTTCTTTAAATACCTCATTATGCGAGGTTAATTGAAATTTAAACGTTTGACGGCGTAATCGGGGCAGATGTAGTAGGAGATCGTTTCCCTTCTCTCTGATTACTCTCCGTTTTCTATTGGAAATTATAAAGGTGTAACTTTAAAGCAGTGGAGGGGTTATATAATTGGGACTTATAAGTCGATTGGAGATGTGATTTAAGGTCACATTCTGAATAAATTTATAAGTCGCATTTTGCCTTGCGGCATAGGCTTGGCGCTTGTCAGATCTTTCCCAGGGCCTTTTCTCTAGCATGTGGCATTCTAAAACTCTTAACCAACATGCGAATAGGCCATATACATGTAAAGAATTTACGAGTGTAACATTCTCCCCTCCCCCTTAAGAACATTCGTCTCAGATAGCAAACTTCTATCTATAGTATTCCCAACTTACTCAACTTATTTTAGAAAAATTTTGGCGAGTTTCCCTGTGATGGACTATCCCAAAAACCTGAAATGCGAAAAGTCCAATACGGTGCTCCACACAATACTATAGTATTCATCACATGAAAGATTGGAATCGAATATCTCATTTATACATATACTATAGGCCTTTGCTAAAATAACAATACTATACACATTTGCTGACTGAGCTTGGAACAAGTGAGGATATCTAGTTTTCATATCTTCCTCTGCTTCCCCGGTCATCTCCCCGATTCTGTGTGGCCAAGCGATTACCTTAGCCAGAGACGCAATATCTTTGGTTCTCAATCTACGAATACGTGTGTCTAAGATAGCTCTTGGAACCTCTTCATAGGCCGACTCTTAAAACAGCTTTGGATATCTAGTTGGAATTTACGCTCTAGATGGGTCTCAATGCACTTCTTAGCATAGATACGTGAAAAACTAGATGGACGGATCCTAGTGAAGAGTAAGTTCAACTCATATGCCAGCAGCCCTGTGTGACGAACTGATAAGGCCAGCGAACCTTGGTGAGCTTACCCTTCCACCAAATCTCATCACCCCACTCATCGAATGCTGAGAAGATACCAGTCATTCACATCAAATTCCAGGTCTGCACATCAACATACGATTTATGAAGTGGCTCACGTGCGATCATTAGGCGTTGTACGATAAGCTTTACCTTCTCCTACAGCGTTGAATAATGTCGCTGATCGGCGTTGACTCTCCCACTTCAAACCGACCAATTGGCGTCTGCATCTTCGCCCATACAATGCCTCAAGGCGCCATGCGGATATTGAGTGATAGAAATTTATTATTATAAGCAAACGCAATTAACGGCAAATGCTCGCCCGGCTTCACCTCAATCTAGCACACACGCAGGTATCATATCTTTGAGCGTGCGAATAGTGCGTTCGGCACAATCATCCAAGTGCGAGGGTGGAATCCTATGCTGTTAATCTGCGTTCCGAACCTCTACGAAATGAGCTTTGCTAAAATCTAGGCTTTGTAAATTGTGCTCCTCTGTGAGATAATAGATCTTTTGGAATACCATGTAATCTAACTATTTCTCTTATATACAATTTGACATAATCTCGGTGTGCTTTCAGGAAGTGGGATGATTTCGTCAGTCTTTGTCAACTATTGCCCAAATGGAATCATGCCTATGTAAGTGCATCTCTTCACATGTTCACTTCCCATTTCCATAGAGTCACAGCTATGTCTTGAGTTAACCCGCCGGTTTAAAATTCTCTTTTACTGTTGGCGATTAGAGACAGGCTACAAATTGAAGCTATTTCTCTTTTCATGTGACCATGAGTAAATTTCCTTGATAATAAATGGTACATTTTCGTCGTGCACGGGTGGAGAGAATAGCGAGGCGTGTGTACCTCATTCATAATCGCGGCGGAGCCTGAGAGTATCGGAACACGGGGCGACACACTTACATGACCTTGCGTCCTCGGTTATGCGAAAATGCAGGCGCTTTTCCTTGCTAAATTACGTCCTTAAGTGGACAGTCAGGATCTTCATCACGCCATTCTTTTACCTCCACGACTAATGATGACCTTTGCGGTATTACGGGACCGCTCTTTGTTGTCTCTTGTTTTACGCCACCTGACGGCTAGGGCGGCTAGATTGATGTATTTCTCGGCCAACTCCAGCATCGGCATAATCACATGCATCCCATTGATATACGGCCCGAGGCCTTTGTTACTACCTTGGCCCTTCTTGATAGGCCACCAAATATTCACATTTAGAATTCGTCATATAATTGACGGTCATGCAGTTTATTATACGGAAGCCGACAAATAATCTACAGGAGTATAGCTAGAGCTTATCGCGCATGCTAGGTATTTGTTCTTTGGGATAACACAGGCAGGCCGTCTTTGCATTATGAGCCGTATCGATTAGAGGATCTGATAATGATCATGATCTCAATAAATAAATTTTGAATAACATAAGCCAAAATCGTGGTTTGGTCAGCCAGAATCTTGCAAGTAGTCTAACAATGCTCTAAATGGCCTACTCGGCGAGCATACGTAGCTCATCCATAATTGCGGAGTTGTGTACGGCTAAACTGTTTTATTCCTACTTGAACAAGCTGGCAAACTGAAACATCGGACTTACTCTCAAGCGATCAATCTCGGGATCTTCACAGAATCTACGGATCTCCTTGTCTTAATAAGCAACGTGCTAGCTGATACTACCACTGCTTATGCCTTGTTAGGTATCCACTTGGATTTATCTTCTTTGATGACATGAAATTCTGTCTTATAGGCATTCGTAAAAGCGGCGGCGCCTGCCTAGGCCTTCACGTATCTAGATATCTTGAGAACCGGTTATGATGTACTAGTTTGTCCTTTGGCTCTGGTATGGACCCCTTTCTTGGGGTGCACGGGCTGTCACATTGCCAGGACGGATGGCTGACTTGTGGGGTGTTCCACTGTCGCATAGGTTGACTAAGGTCGAATCTCACCTACAAGGTTGGGAAAATGATGTACGACCATAACATCTGGAAAAATTGGTATTGCTAACCTCACAGTATACCTATTCGGTCTCTAGTGGTTTTGGCATATGCGATATTCGCGATCTTTAGGGATGCTTCCTTTAATACGAGCGCCGGTGGTCGTTGGAGCGATCTGGCTAACGCCCTTATCATCTAACCACGGTCGGGCTACTAACTCTTGTAAGCAAGCCTAGATAGAGCAACAAGCATATAAATTAGTTAACTCAATAGGCGAGAATCGAAAGTTTCTATGGCTTCATCGTGAATCACACTTAACTTTGCCCACTTTGAGATTCCTTTAGTACGATCGTATAGAATTTCCTAGCGGCTAACCGGAACCATTAATGATGTAGCCCCTATGGCCAGCTACTCACGGCATATACGATATCTATATATATATATCAACAATTACAATACATCTTCCCGAATTTTTAGTATCCCGTAATCTACGACATACTTTCTTGAATTTCTTGCACGTGATATACGCCTATTGATCTAATGATATCTCTGTCTTCTCGTACCATTTCCTTGGGTTTCCATCCATTAAGACTTAACAAACACATACCTTTATTTATGTCCTATTTAGAATTTCTCCACTCTTACAACGTGGGGTCAACATCCGCACTTTGTGGCCCACTTGGCACTACATTAAGAGGGCTGTGGTATGCAGTAGGCCTTATCTCAGCCGCACTGGAGTGGGAATCTACAGCCGGCGGTCTCTTAACTTCTCTGTAGGCGTACGTGCCGCAACATTAGAACCACAATCTTCTCTCTTAGCATCGGTCGAGGCTTGGTATAGCCATTATTCTCTTAATATGGAGGTGATTCTAGTTTTCCTCAAAATGCGGTATTCACCGCTTCTTTCCACCCATCTTGCTTGGGAGCTCGGGAGGTTCAACGTACTGCCTTACATTGTTAATAGGGTTCTGGATCCGAGTCAGCTTATACTTCTTAAACTATATCGATTCATGACCTCCCTACCTTCCGATATCTGGCTAATCGTGACTATTATCTTGCGGTATATCTGTAGTTGTTAACGTTTTATGGCGGACTTGGCCTTTTTAAAGGCTCGAACATATTACTGGCGTTCATCACTAATAGATACTTTTTGCTTGAGTGACTAGTAGTCTTACTTGCTCTTTTGACTTATTCTAGTATTGAGATGCGCACCTTCTACATGTGGAGAGGGCTCTTTCGCTTTCTAACACTTTCTGGAATCAGCCAATCCCTCTTCACTTGTTGCTTGCTTTGGCAACCTCGCCCCACTTGATTCTTATGCCCTTTATTGTAGTGGAATCAAAACTAAGGGTAGGAATAGCCTTTTCTTCTGCGCAACAAAACGGAAACATGGAGGCTGTACACATACGAAAGATGGAGGTGCAGAATCTGCATTTCCCTCTCTTTCTCACACTTATCGGATAATCTAATATTGTCTATTATGTTGTGGATCTTATATATATATATATAACAAATAAATCAACTCGTATGTATGCTATGCTTCTAACTTCCTACACTGAAGTTATAAAAATATATTGGGATAGATAAATAAAAAAGGTATCACATCGGAGGTCTCGATACCTCACTAGCATGTTACCTTATGGCGGATGGTGCCCTCTCTGTTGCTATATCGATCTTACGCACAGGAATAGGATTTAGTGCAGGCATGTGTATTCAAAGAATATAGTAAGTGCTAGGGACTCAACCCTATCATGCCGCTCTATAGCACGGCAAGATATGAAAGAAGAGTAACCATCCTGGCATGCAGCACTCCTGCCTATAGTGGCCAGTGCACAACCACATCACCAGGCCAAGACTCTACCGCCGGCTTGCGGACTCCTGAGAGATACGACCTGCTCGATGCAGTTTGTCACGCCCTGCCTTGGGGGGTATATGTTACTGGTATAATAGGACTGGGTACTAAACCATGAGCCTAAGCTGTACAGTGCCTGGCGCTCTATCACGGTTCACGGAATCAGCGAACGCTCTCGCAGTACATCTGACCTCAGGCCAAGCCGGGCCTATAGCCCGCGATACGTAATCATCAACTAACAGAGATCTCTCTTATGGGAAACATGCGGCCGACAAGGCCACCATCCTGTCTAGTTATCTTTGACTCAACACAATGAATGTACATCTACGTGACAAATGAGGTCACCGCTGCGAATATGGCCCCTACAGTAACACAATCAACAACACTAAACAGCTAAACAACGCACGACCCCACCCACGGCCAGGCCACCACCAACCCGGGGGAGATATATATATACAATGCAAGCCTCTATGAATACGATAAAATAGTCGGGGCAGACCTACCCATCTTGCATGCAACAAAGAAAGAAATAGACCTCTAGTATCCCAGCTCCGGATAGCGGAGCGATAACTCAATGGTGTTTGGAATCATGAGGATCGGCTCCTCGTCATATAGCAGGCAAGTAATCGGCACCCAATGTGGGCGTCGGTATAAAGTGCAAGTATGCAAAGCAATGAACACATGATAATAACATAACTAGAAGCTTTGAAAATAGGATATGGATGCGCATAAGAGCTTTGCTATAATGCGAATCAAACTTTTAAATGTGGCCAGATAAGGCGGAGCATACTGTCGGCATTAGAGTCTGTATCATTAGATAATATATAATATATATATACATATACATATAACAAGCAAGAACCAATGCGGCCCCACATCGCCGGAAGGTGCCAACCAATCAAACAGTCTATACCCTACGGGTCAAAACCATCCAAAAATAAATCACTCCTAGTCATCTACTAACTATGAGTGCTCTCTAATTACAATTCTCATTTAGAACTATAACCTCCCGATATAAATAAGCGTATGCAAGCGGAGGACTCATCTTATGGCCTTTATGCTTGTTTGTGTCGTAATCTATTCCTCAGCATGGCGCTGGGTAAGCTGTCTTGCCTATCTTGATCATCACGATATGGGAAAGCTTCATCCCATCTTCGTCCCTGCGGACGGCATGCCACTCCTTGGGTGGCGTGCCCACCCGCTCGGTCGTGGCCACGATTACCAACCCGGGGCGGCGGACGCTCAGGGGTGCCCTCCGTGACAATCAAGTCTCAACAATCAATAATCACATATAGCAAGCATGTTTAAAAGCTGAAAATACTATACGCAATTTGATTTCTTATTCGAACTCTTTACGTGTTATGTTGATTCTCATGCGCTATGAGATGCAGGATCTTATCGTGTATGGCTATACGCGCGAGATACTATACGGCTATCTTGTATGCGGAATATTATGCATGCGTCTTATATTACTTTACCTTTTATTACGAGATATATGTCATAATATTATAAAACATGCTTGCTAAACGCATCTTGGACTATGCGAGTACGCGAAAATAATATCTCGCCATTTAGCCTTTGTTTCACTAACTTTGATTTGAATATAATATAACAACGCAAGGCAGTTCTTGGTCGCATAAACTCAACATTCGACTCAGGGAGTGTTACGAGGTTTCTTTGTATTATGCTAAGCTAAATTTTAACTTGCCGAAGCGGCGTTACACCACCTTCGCCCGGATTTTCATTCTTGGTGGCTTCGATCTGATCTTCGGCTATTTCTCCCAGCTTTGCATTTACATATATCAATTAGAACTAAATACACTAATATTCTTGAAGAAAACATCACTTTTGATATATATATATATAGCCCAATTTGGCTTATTTAAAAATGGTCGAAAACTTGATATTTCGAGAAAGTCGGGAAGGGGGAGAAATACTCACTTTAGGGCTAAGTACATTGACACTAATGTGGAGCAATTTCACTTACCTTAGCACCATTGGCGCGCCGGTTGCCGGCCGAATTTCACGAAACTAAATCCGTAGGAATGCTCCTTCTTTGCTAAGCCATCGGTATACGAGGTTAATTCGAGTTTGAACCGCGTTTGACGGCATAATCGGACGAATATTAGTAGGAGATCTTCGTTTTCCCTTCTCTACGATTACTCTCTATTTTCTATTGGATATAAAAGGAATTGTAACTTTAAAGCGGAAATTGGAGGGGTTATATAATTAGGACTTATAAGTCGCATTCGGGAGTTGCCAAGTCATTCTGAAATACGATTTATAAGTCGGCATTTTACCTTGCGAAGCCGATGCCGATTTGGCGCTTGTCAGATCTTTCCCAGGAGCCTTTCTAGCATGTATGGCATTCTAAAACTCTTAACCAACATGCGAATAGCCATCTACATGTCAAGAATTTACAGGGTGTAACAAAGACTCTTTACCAACTTAAATAACCTTCCTCACTCATATTAGAGGCATTTAAGCTTTCGATAGAATAGAAACTACTTGCATGTGTATAACCACAAAAAGAAATATTGTTATGTACTTTGATCCATCTTGATGAATAGATTTTTTTCTTTATTTCTTTTGGATAGATTGGCTTTTAATTTCACTCTCATTTAGTGAGTATTGCATGCTATTCCTCTACGGGAATCGGAGAGCTTTAGTCAATCTCAATTCTCTCAACTCAAATTATACAACTCCCATATTTCTAGATAACGAATAAAAAGTTAGATCTATTAGAAAAGGTTGAACAATTACTTCATTAATAAGTAGAGCGTTATTGTGATTGATGGGTAATTATTTTTTCTTCAAAAAGAATGTAGAATTGATCTTTTTATCTTCTTTGTTGGGATGTGGAAGACTCCATGTACCCTTTCTATACACTTTTTAGATATAGAAATTAACATTGAATGTATGTATATATATTATATATATAAAGAAATCAAAGCATCAAAGACATCGGCCCCACCTGTAAAGAACCGACGGTCGATGTGAATTTCTTTGTCATATCTATATGTTTTCTCTTGAGTGTGTTTGTGTTGTGTACACATATGAAGAAATCAATAAATTAATTTATTTGTCATATTATATGTTTTCTCTTGAGCTTTGAGCTATTTGCTTAAAACCTAACGAAGTTAAAATATAAAATTAAAATTTCAAAGTAGTAGATGGCGGTAATTATCACTTTTCGAGGATATCAATAATATATATATACAAAAAAATATTCAATTTGCATTTTATAAATTTTCTTAATCAATCATGTTGACCCTTCTCAATAAGTAGTTTGGACTCTACCTTTGAAATACATCTTTTTAGTTTCAACATTTCATATTTATTGCTTATCAAATTACGACAAAGAAGGGCTTCTAAAAACCAACTACATCAAGAGATAAGAGTCCTAAACCAATTACGACATGTATTTTATATTTTATGTACTCTAGTAATAGTCATCTTTAATGCGATTTAGAAGTTAGTGAAATCAATTGTTTTGTATTTTACTACGTACTGGGCCTTTTCTTGAACCTCGTGTATAACAGGGGAGCGTAGTGCACTTAGGTCAATCTTTATTTTATTTTTATGCATTCGTCGTTATATTTTTCAGAAAAATCATAGAAATTTATGTTTAACTTGTGAAACACGTGATAACTCTTTTTGTGGTCTTTTTTTAGAAAATAAAAAATTAAAAATTAAGGTACTATTTTGTTCTTATTTTCTTAAATGGATTCAAGTAGCTGTATATTTGGATAAAATAAATATAAATATCTTTTAAATATTTTATAATGTTTTGGGTAAAATTTAAAGTACTTTATACACTTGTTTTAACTAAAAATAATAAAAATAAGTCAAAGACCATTATAAGTTAAAAATCATAACTTATGACTTTTGGCTTATAAATCATATCTATAAGTCCATCCAAACGAACTCTAGGAATCCTCATCCTAACAAATAATAGGTCATGGTGCTAGATCAGTAGGAGAGATCTAGATATTACAAGCAAACACAAGAGAGTAATTCATTTCTCACCACACAGAGCACATGGTATATAGCAACTACGGTTTAGCTTTCCAATTTAGTACAAGACATCTTCTGATAAATATCCATACACAAGTAGTAATAAAGTTAAGAAAATGAGATATGATTTTAACAAAAATCATTTATATGCATAGAAACCCTCTTTTAAAAAAATACTATGTGTTTTGAGGGGTATTATCAAAATAAAAAAGAAGCTACAAATGCTAGAATCAACACAAAGTATCAACCAAGTTAAGCTACTTTATCACAAGGCTATGGTTACTCAAAATACATTCTTGGAAAAGAACCTAGGCAAAGAAAAACCAAGGAGAATCAAAGGAAAGACTAAGAACAATAAAAAGAAACTATATATCTTAGCTAATAGTTATCAAAACACATCACGCATGATGCTCAATGACTAATCCATTACATCTTGGGCCTTTTCCACAAGACCGTCCTAATTGGTTTTCCTTTATCATTTTATCAATGTCCTCTAGAGTCTCTCGATACTACGCAGCAGAATCAGAACCAGCAAGGTCTATCTCCTGAATTGTATGAAAAGTGTCAACATCGACCATCATTTTTTCTTCTTCTCTGGTTTGTTCACCGAGTTGTCTTCACTAAGGCTCTCCAAGTCACCCTAAAGTGAAAAATAGAATAATTAATACCATAAGTTTTTCTAAAATGTAATTAATTAATTATGTACAATGAATAACTTTTTGCTTTTTTTTCCAGTAATTTCTTCTTGGAAGATCCACTCTTATCCTTTTATATTTTCATTTGTTATGTACTTTAGATTTTGATACGTAGTTACCTTAATGACTCAATTGTACTAAATCTTAAATTTGGTGAGCCTATTTGGCCACAACTGTAAATGAAAGAAAACTTCATGAGCTAATTAACCCCAAAGTAAGTTTAACAATCTTTTATAAGATATAATCACCTTGTATATATTATCAATGGAATGAATTTGATACTCCTTGGTATCCCTTGCTTTAAAGCGGTAGTAATTTTTGATCTTTTTCATCTCTTGTAGGAAGATTGGGGCCCTGATGTTAGAGTTCTTCGGTGTACAATCTATGTTATCCAGAGATTATTATTATTTGTGACAATATTGAGCTTGAACTCATGCGAGAAAAAAATGCAAGACCAAATGAGAGGGAATGATACACATGGTCATAGCAATTGAGTAATATTACGAATCTAGTTACGGGAATTAGGACTCATCTCTACATCTAGATTACAATAATTTAAAAAAGAAAGTATATAGTCGGTGTGAGACAAATTTCTAAAATACCATTGATGTCTTACGCTTTCTTGTCGTTTTCAAGTAGATCCTCTTGGAAAGATCCCCTTTGCTCCTTTCATTTTCACTCTCATTTGATTCTTGTTGAACTTGTGTGCATCCTTCCACTCTTTCAAATTTCTTTTCTTATTAGCATCTCGCTACTCCTTCAACTCCATTAATTCCTCCTGATTGAGCATATACTTTGTAAAAAAACAAAGGGCAAAAACTATCAATTAATTTTATTTAAATAAATTATTTATTTCGGCATAAGAAGTAAAATCGTCCTTCTTTACTAATGAGTTCAAAATTGGAAATAATTTAAAATAATTTATTTACAAACCTAGAAATTTGAAAAAAAGAGTACTTTATTTTTTGGAGAAAAATTACAATAAGCTCTTCTCTGGTATGAATTATAGTCAAAAGAGGGGAAAATCTTCTTTCCAATGAGTGTTGTATTTTTCTTATGTCCAAACTATAATAAGATCAAGATATAGCTACACAAAAAATGTAGGAAAAAGTTACTAAAGCAGTGATATGTTTCTTTTATATATTAAAGACAAGGAGGTAAAATTAGGACTAAACATATTCCCTAAACAAAGATGAATCGAGATCTGTGCCCTTTGTATGTGTAATTTGTCACATTTTGAGATGTGAGCATTTGCAATAAATTTTTGTGTTTATTCATACATATGCTCTAATCGATAAATGATTAAAAAAAATAAAATGAAAAGGTAGGGATTAAAGATAAAAACTATTATTAACAAGATTCACATAAATTCGAGACTAGGAAAGAAAGGAAGAACACAAATCAAAAAATTACGGGCGATAAAGCAATGACACTTGGTCGATCGAACCATCAACATAGGTAGGAAACAATGGCAAAATATGGAAAACATTAAATGACAAAATGAGATATGGATTATAGGACTAAACTCATGATCACATAGCATTTACGCTATAGTAGACTTCACTTTTTAAATTTATTTACTTACCTTATTTTATTTTGGTAATTAAAATTCTAATATAGTTGGTAAAATTTTTATGGGAAATAATTTGATTTATTCGGCGGTATTTTTTAAAATTTATCTATAGTTAGACTCTTCTTTTAAATTTAATTTATTCTCCTTGTTTTATTTTGGTAATTAGAATTTAAAATTTCAAATATACTTAGTAGATTTATGTTTTTGGAGAATAATTTAATAATTTAGCTATATTCCTGTGCTAATTAACTACGTATCTATAATTTTTGACAAAGTGAAAATGAATTTGAATTGTTGTCCAAAAATTTATGAGATTTGCTATTTAGTAAATATCTACAATTACTAGACTTTTGACCAATTGGGTTAAAATTTCTCACAAAATTAACTAAGTGGTTATCAATTTGAACAATCCAGGTTCATAGAAAAATTTAAGTAGAATGTAAAATTGTGATTGAAGTAGTAGTATTTTTCTTACAAAAGATCCTCACATAATTTTTTTTATTTTCTATGTGCCACTTCTATAAATATTTTTAGATATAAAAATTGCAAATGTGTAACACCGAGTTGAAGCTATAATATTATATGTATATTATAATTTGTGTATGCAATAGTTAACCTTAAATCCCACAAGATATTAAATGAAAATAGAAGCACAATATAATATAAATTAAGAAACATGCATTGTTTTTTGCAATACAATGAAAGGACATTTATGGGAAAATGAATTAAATTAAATGAAGAAATCGACAAATTATTTTCTCTATCATATTTACATGTTTCCTCTTAAGTTTTGTGCTATAACCTTGAATGTTAATGGAGTCAAAAAATTTAAGTAAAGAGATTCAAAAATGGTAGAAGATCATAATTATCACTTTTCAAAGGAAGTCATAAAGATATAGAAAAAATATTTAATTTACGTTGTATATATTTTTTTAAATGGATCAATCATGTTGATCCCTTCTAAATAAGTAGCATTTTCTCTATCTTTTGGAAATTATATTCATTCAGTTTCAACAATTCAAATATATTTCTTATTGAATAATGACAAGAAGCACTTCTATAATACAGCGTATAAAAAGGTGAGAGTTCTAAATAATTATTGTCAAGTATTTTTAGTTTATGCGGCTCTAGTAATAGTCATATTTTGTCAACAAAGTTAGGTAGAAAGAAGGAAACATGTGGAAAGAATACAAAGTTAATTCAGAGGGCAGAGAAGGAAAGAAGAGGACAAACCTTGTCTAAATTGATCTCTGCTTCACACCCTTCTACATGGTTTAGTTCTATTATAAATAGAACATTTTGCTTTCATTATTTTATATACACGGATCCACAAATCTACACAGTATAATCCAAAAGAGTAAGAACATAAGAGAGTTACACCAAGATAAATATTGTAGTCTTGGTGTCCTCTTTTAGTGAGTTATTCCTTTAACAGTGTTTTAGCCTTGTAATTGAGAGTAGTGTCTTTCGTATTTATATAGTGAATGTCGCCCTGCCGCACTTGTGGTTTTATACATTTATTTGAGGTTTTAAAGCTAAATAAAATATTGTGTCCAACGTATTTCATTATTTATTATCATATCACACTTTAGTTGTGGTGCTTCATCATCCCAACGGTGGTATCAGAGCTTCGGTTATTACCATGCATTTTTATGCGAAGGTACTATTACGTGAATAGTAAATTTTTGATGAATAGTAAAATTTGGTGACGATACGGTTTGTCACGATTGTTCGCAAAAATTTTCGAAGCGATCTAGAAGGGTGTGAAGCAAATAACAATGTCGAGTACAACAAAGTTTGACATTGAGAAATTCAATGAGACTAATTTCTCATTGTGGAAAATGAAAATAAGGTCGATATTGAGAAAATACAATTGCCTAGTTGCAATTGAAGGCAGACCCACATACTTTGCGATGACGGCAAGTGGAACGCGTAGACAACAACGCGATTCTTGATCTACACTTGGCACTAGTGATCAAGTGTTGTCAGTATTGGTAGAAAAAACGAACTTGAAGAAGGAAATATGAGATACTCTTACGGGATTGTATGAGGCCAAGTCTTTTCATAATAAAATCTTCTTAAAAAGAAGATTGTATATAATGGCAGAGTCCATGTCGGTTCTTGAACACATCAATAGAATGCGTTTCGCAACTTACAACAGGTTGCAAAATAGGGAGGCTGACGTGCGGGCTTTCTACTTCAAAATGCAGCATTCAAGTGATCAACTCATTATCAGCACGACAAACAATACAAACGAGTCTAGTTTTAAAATTAGTGGGCATTCCTAGAAGAGAAGAGAAAATGGGCGCAAAAATGAAGGCAGACAAGCAAGTTGCGGCAAAAATTTGAAGCTTTGGCGATGGTGAGAGGAAGACCAGCGGAACTTGTCCCCGGTGGGAGTCACAATCATGGTAGATCTAAATCAAGAAGTAAGAAGAATATCAAGTGTCCTAGCGTGGCGAAAGGACACGTCAAGAAAGATTGTTGGTTCAAGAAGAGTGAACAACCCAAGTCATCAAATGTAAGGGAATGTTGCAATACCTCGGATGATGGTGATATTTTATGTAGTGAAGAAATATCAAATAATGAAGGCGAGAAAATATTTCTTGATGCAGGTCATGGACCACGGGGAACAACATGGCACATGACTTCTTCCCAGGAGAGAATGGTTCCATCAATATAAACCTATTTTGGAGGATAAAAGTGCTCATGGGAGATGATCATGCTTTGAATGTTGTGGTATTGGGTCCATCCCAAAATAAAGATGTATGATAGCACGACACGCACCATTGGGAGGTACGACATGTGAAATACTTGAAAAGAATCTATTGTCTTTAGGCAATTAGATGATAATGGATGTTCATATAAGACTCATGGTGGAGTCATAAAATATTAAGAAAGAAGGGCGCTTGTAGTGATGAAAGCAGAAGAAACTTGCTACAAATCTCATGTGGCAAGGGAGAAACCCACCAAGAAGGAGAAGCATCAACACTTGTCGGCCAAGTTCATTTGAAAGAATCGTGATGATGTGGCATAACTTGGTCACATGACGGAACGAGGTTTGAAATTCTTCTTGAGCAAAAGCTTCTTCGGGCTCCAAAAAGGTTTCACTACTTTGGCCAGGCATTGTGTTACTTGATAAGCAACATGGGCGGAAGTTTTAGTAGTTCCTACGCACAAAAGCAAGGAAATATTAGATGCGGTCCACTACGATGTCTGGCAGCAGGTGGAGTCCCTAGGAGAACAAAATATTTCGTGTCATTTTATACGACAACTACTCCCGAGGAGATGTTGGGTGTATCCAATCAAGAAGCATACCATTTTTCAAAGAGTTCAAGCGCGGGTGGAACTTGAATGCGAGAAAAGGATCAAGTGTTTGAGGACGGATGTGGAGAATACACGGTGATGAATTTGATAACTTCTGTGAAGGTATCAAAAGGAAGTTCTAATGGCATATACTCCACAAAAGAAATGGAGTAGTAGGCGAATGAACAAAACCTGTTGGAGCAGGACAAGAGGCATGTTAGCAGCTGCGGGGCTGGAAAAACCATTGCAGGTGAAGCGGTCAAAACCGCACTTTGTTATGTGATCATCGGTTGCCATCAACTGCAATTGATCACAAACGCCAATGGAGATGTGGAAAGGAAAACCGGTGATTATTCTGGCTTACATATATTATCTGCTTATGTTATGTACAACGCCAAAGAAAATCGAAGTTGGATCGAAATCCAGGGAATGCATTTTCTTAGATGCTTGTGGTGTCGAGGGGTATCTACTTGTGGGATCCACTTCCCATAGTGTGTCATTAGGGATGTTGTATTTCTTAAAAATAAGATACAAGCAAAGAAAGGTAGCACTTCACGAAAAATCGGGGGCTACTAGAGTTGAAGTTGAAAAGATAGAAGTCCCAGTTTCTTCGAGCGGCACGAGCACGAAGAACAAGAGCAAGTTGAGATTGAAACTCCATAGGTTCGACGATCAACTCGGGAGAAGAGAGAACCAGCTTGGCACTCAGTTATTCTAAGGGCAATTTTTCATGCGTACATTAACGGAAGATGGAGAGCCTTCAACTTTTCACGAGGCTATGAAGGCCAAGAATCATCTGTGGATGGCAGCAATGCAGAAGAAATTGAAGCTCTTCATAAGAATAAGACATGGGATCTTGTTCAATTACCACGAGGAAGGAAGGCGGGTGGAAACAAATGGGTCTCTGAGATCAAACGCAATAGTAATGATCAAGTGGAGGTATCGTGCAAGATTGGTGGTGAAAAGGATTCTCTCGAGAAAGAAGGTATAGAATTCCACGAGATATTTTCTCCGGTGGTTCGACTCATGGTCGAGTGGTCACGGGAGATGTGACATACATTTGACACTTGGAGCGGTTAGATGTCAACGCACTTCTTCTGGAGAGCTTGAAGAAGAAATATAATACTCCAACCGAAGGTTTGAAGAACGAGAGAAAAGAGAACTTGGTTTGCCGAGGTTGAACAAATACCATACGGTATCAAACGGCGTGGTGTTGGTATAAGAGATTTGATTCCTTAAATTATAAGCCTAGGATACAACGAGACACTAGTTCGAGATCTTGTGTTTATTACAAGGATTTGGTGATGGTGATTTCATTATTTTGTTGTTGTATGTTGTGACATATTGGTAGCGGGCCCCGAAAGATCGTCTCATAAATTTAAAGGCACGGTTGGCTAGTGAGTTTGAAATGAAGGACTTGGGACCGACGAAGCAAGATTCTAGGATGCAATTCACCGAGACGGAAATAATGGAGAAGATTTGGCTTTCTCAAGAGAACTACTTGAAGAAAATCTTGCGTGCTTCCAAGATGCAAGACGCCAAGTCAATTACCCCCTTCCCTATTAATTTCAAGTTATCCTCAAAACATGAATCCTAGCAATGAAGAGCGAGAGAGGATGGAGATGTCTTGAGTACCGTATGCATCAGTGGGAAGTTTAATATTCGCCATGGTATGTACAAGACCGGACATTGCACAGCGGTGAGTGGTTAGTCGATACATGGCTAATCACAGTAGAGAGCATTGGTATGCTGTTAAGGATCACGAGATATATCAAGGGTACCTAAGATGTTGCAATGTGTTATGGAGGTTCAGACTTTCTTGTTTAAAGGTTATGTTGATTGATTATGCGGTGTTCTTGATAAAAGCAAGTCCACACGGGTTATGTGTTTACTCTTGTGGAGAATTTGTAAATTTGGGTTTCAAAACTGCGGTCTATCGTGGCTACATCTACGACCGGAAGAAGAGATATGTAGCAGCTACACAGAAAGCTAGAAAAGAGGCAATATAGATGCGAGATGTTCTGGAGGCTCGGGCACAAACGAAGGTTGCTGTTTGTGACGGTCGAGGCGTTTGCATCTTGCGAAAGAATCCGACATTTCATTAAAGGACAAAGCACATACGAGTTCGAGTATCACTTTGTTCGTGAGAAGGTGGAAAAGGCGTGTGGATATTCAGAAAATTCACACTAATGACAACCTAGCGAGATATGTTTACGAAGCCGATCAACGGTAACAAGTTTATATGGTGTCGATCTTCTGGCCTAGCGAAACGTAACATTGCAGTTATTGGGTAGAAAGGATAGTGTGAAGACATAATTGATTCTCAATTAAATCTTCAAGTGGGAGAATGTCAACAAAGTTAGGTAGAAAGAAGGAAACATGTGGAAAGAATACAAAGTTAGTCAGGAGCAAGAAAAAAAGAAAAGAGGACAAACCTTGTCCAAATTGATCTCTGTACACCCTTCTACATGGTTTAGTTCTATTATAAATAGAACATTTTGCTTTCATTATTTTATATACACGAGATCACAAATCCCACAAGAATTACTATCCAAAAGGTAAGAACATAAAGGGGATTACATATTACACCAAGACAAATGTTGTAGACTTTAGTGTCCTCTTTTAGTGAGTTATTCCTTTTACAAGTGTTTTCGCCTTGTAATTGAGAACATCTCATATTTATATAGTGAATCCTTATACCACGTGGTTTCCCTCTATTTATTTGAGGTTTTCCACGTAAATATTGTCAACGTATTTTATTATTTATTATCATATCACACTTTAGTTGTGGTGCTTACTCATCCAACATATTTTAAACTTAGGTTAGAAAAGTTAAGTCTTTGGATGATGTAATGACCCACATGATCATTTGGTGATTTTAACTCTCCAATTTGATCCCTCGAGTAGCTTTATTATGTTGTTTTTGAATTCTTGAAATTGGTGGCATGATTCGAGGTATAGAATGAAGATTGAATGAGATTTTCAGCTTTTAAGGTTTGAAATTTGAGAAGTTTGACCAATGTCATTATTTCAGGATAACAAACTCGTATTCGAATTCTTAGGTCATAAAGGTGATGTTTGACTTACTTAGATGGTTGGTATGAACCAGAGGTGTTTGAGTGTTTTGAGCCATTGGGGTTTTGAGCTTTTAAGAAGGTCGGGTTGACCACAATTAATATTTAGTGCAAAACGACATGAAGCAGTGATTTAATGAATTAGTAGGGCCGGACTATGACCCCGCTAGCTATAGGATACTGCGAAGTTAATTTTTAATCTCAAAATTTCATTTTTTCCCTTATTTGATGTTCTAGAGCTCATATTAAGACTATACATGGTGCAATTACTTCAATTTCAAAAGGGGTTAAGTTTCCTAATCACTACTGTGTTAATTCAACTAATTTATTTTTAATTCTTCATTTGAACAGCATATGGATATTGGAAATTGGGGTTTGCCCTCTGGGATTATCATATTAAATGTATTTTGATGATTTGAGGGTCGATTCAAACTCCATTTTGTCTAAATTTTAAATTTTGGTTACTTATCTTGAGTATACCAATTTTGAAAAAATTTCTATATTTGACACTTTAGGGCTTCTATTTCACTTTTTGACATAATTGTTAATCCGAATATTTTTTTTATAACAATATGGGTGTCTACGGACTAGTATACTCATAGAAATTACATATTTAACCAAATTGAGACTATTGAGAAACTTTAAAGAAGGGAAAAGCTATAATTTGACTTTTAAGATTCCAATTAAGGTAGAGTTAAGTCTTTCTTTGACTCTTTGCGAAATATTTTAATTGAACAATAGGAGTAGTGGTTAATGTGGGTTATGTGGTTGAAATTTCCTTCCTGAATTGATGAATTCTATGAGCATTAGGTATGATTTCTAGTTTATGAGATCCTTTAGATATGATATTGCTTACTAGATAAATTAATGAACTTTGTGAATATGTGATACGGTTTCTAGTTTATGGCATCGGTTAGATGCGGTGTTTCTCACTTGATAGATTTATGAACCCTTTGATTATCTGAGCATGATTAATAGTTTTTGACATAGAATAGTGTGGTGTTTCTTCAGTTGATATTTATCTCCACGATATTGATTGAATGATTTTTTAAGTTGAAGGCTTATTTATGAAATGCTTACTTGACTACTTTTGTTGTCCTACATTGACTTTTTATTTTTATTGGAATAATTTTTTTATTATATGTGCTGAGGATTGAATATGGTAATGATTGGTTACATTGACATTGCATCTCATGCACAAGGACATCGATGGAGTGAAAGGATAAAATCTTGATATTTAGTCACCCAAATATTCTCGGTGTCTAGGCTTATAATGTATTAGGTGTTGTATGTATATATATATGTTGTATGTATTTATGTATGATTATTGTGTGTAATAGTTAACTTAAAATTATACAAGATATTAAAATAAAATAGAAACACATTATTAATTTGAATTAAGAAACATGCTCATTTTTACGCTAATATAATGTAAGAAAATTTAGGGAAAATGAATTAAATTAAATGAAGAAATCAATAATTCAAATCTCTATTTGGTACTTATATGTTTCCTCTTGAGCATTGAGTATACCTTGAACATTAATGGAGTAAAAATAATGCAAGTAAATAGATTCAAAAAAATAGGAGAAGAGCGGTAATTATCCCTTTTAAAGAATGACTAATGTACATTGTATAATTTTTGTGAACCAATCATGTTGATCCCTTCTCAATTATTGGGTTTATCTCTACCTTTAAAACTACAATTTTTTCCATTTCCAAAATTTAAAATTTATTGGTTATCGAATAGCATCCAAGGGATTCTAAAATGCAGCGTATGAAGAGTTGAGAATTCTAAACCAATTATCAAAACACACATCACCGCATGATGCTCAATGACTGTCCATTACCTCTTGGGCCTTTCCGCAGACCGTCCCTGTGTTAGTTTTCATACTATCATTATCAATGTCTCTAGGGTCTCTGATACTATGCTTAGAATCAGACCCTCAAGGTCTATCTCTGAATTACATGAAAAGTTTCAACATCGACCATCATTTTTGTACACTTCTATTTGGTTTTGTTCCACTTAGGAGTTGTCTTCACTAAGGCTCTCAAGTCACCTAAAGTGAAATGAAAAATAGGGCAATTAATACCATAAGTTTTTCTAAAATGTAGAATTAATTAACTGTACTATGATTAACTTTTTTGCTTTTTTTCAGGTAATTTCATCTTGGAAGATCCCTCTTGATCCTTTTATATTTGCATTTTGTTATGTACTTTAGATTTTAATTCTCTATAATTTTACCTGAAAAATAGTTGTACTCATCTTATTGGTGAAAGTCATTTGCTTCTTGTAAAATGAAAACTTCATGACTAAATCTTCAAAAGTGCTTCAACAGTCTTTTATGGATAATCATGTATATTATCAATGGAACGAAATTTGATACTCCTTGGTATCCCTTACTTTAGCGGTAGTAATTTTGATTTTTCATCTCTTATGGGAAGATTCAAGCCACAATCAGTGTTAGGGTCCTTCAGTGTACAATCTATGTTATCCGAGAGATTATTATTATTTGAAAATATTGAGCTTGAACTCATGAAAAATGCAAGACCAAGATGAGAGATGATACATTGACATAGCAATTAATTAATATTACGAACCTAGTTACATAGAGATTAGGACTCATCTGCATTTAGATTACAATAATTTAAAGAAATTAAGCATAGTCCAATTGTGAGACATAAAATTTTAAAAATACCATTGATGTCTTACGCTGCTTAGCATTTTCAAGTAGATCCTCTTGGAAAGAGCCCCTTGCCTCCACTTTTCATTTTTCATTCTCATTTGATTCTAGTTGAACTTGGTAGTCTGCATCCTTCCACTCTTTCAAATTTCTTTTCTTATTCGCATCTACGTTTCTCCTTCAACTCCATTAATTCCTCCTGATTGAGCATATACTTTGTAAATAAAACAAAGGGCAAAAACTACCAATTAATTTTATTTAAATAAATTATTCATTTCTGGCATAAAGTAAAATCGTCCCTCTTTACTAATGAGTTAAAAATTGGAAAATAGCTGAAATAATTTATTAGACAAACCTAGAAAATTTGAAAAAGATACTTTACTATTTTTGGAGAAAAATTCACAATAAATATTCTCCTAGTATGAATTATGGTTCAAAAAGAGGAAAATACTAACTTTCCAATGAGTGTTGTATTTTTCTTATGTCAAACACTAATAAGATCAAGAATATAGCTACACAAAAATGTAGGACAAAGTTACTAAAATATTGATATGTTTCTTTTATATATTAAAGACAAGGAGTAAAATTAGGGCTAAACATATTCTAAACAAAGATGAATCGGATACGTGCCCTTTGTATGTATAATTTGTACGTTTGAGATGTGAGCATTTCTAATGAATTTTTGTGTTTATTCATACATAATATGTCGATAAATGATTAAAAAAGAAAAGAAAAAATAAAATGAAAAGGTAGGGATTAAAGAAACACTGTATCAACAAGATCCATAAATTAGAAACTAGGAAAAGAAAGGAGAACACAAATCAAAAGAATTAGGACACGATAAAGCAATGACACTTGGTCGATCGAACCATCAATATATAGGTGGAAAACAATGGCAAAATATGGAAAAATTAAATGACAAAATGAGATATATGGATTATAGGACTAAACTCATGATCACATAGCATTTAAGCTATAGTAGACTTCACTTTTTCAATTTACTTTACTTATCTTATTTTATTTTGGTGATTAAAATTCTAATATAGTTGGTAAAATTTTTTTTGGGGGAAATAATTGATTTATTAGTAATTATTTATTTCAAAAAATTTCTCTATAGTTGACTCTTCTTTTAAATTTATTTATTCTCCTTGTTTTATTTTGGTAATTAGAATTTCAAAAATTTCAAATATACTTAGTAAGATTTATGTTTTTGGAGAATAATTTAATAATTTAGCTATATTCTGTGCTAATTAATTTAAGTATCTACAATTTTGACAAAGTGAAAATACTGAATTTGAATTGTTGTCCAAAAATTTATTAGATTTGCTATTCGATAAATGTCTACAATTACTAGACTTTGACCAATTGAATTGAAAAACTTCTCACAAAATTATTAAATTTGTTATCAATTTGAACAATCGGTTCACGAAAATTTAAGTAGAATATAAAATTGTGATTGAAGTAGTAGATATTTTCATACAAAGATCCTCACATAATTTTTTATTTTCTATGTTGGGATTTGGAAGGCTCCATGTGCCACTTCTATAAACATTTTCAGATATCAAAATTAAAAATGTGTGGCTGCAGTTGAAACTATAATATTATATGTATATTTAGATATTTGTGTATTGCAATAGCTAATCTTAAATTACACAAGATATTAAATAAAAATAGAAGCATAATATAATAATATAAATTAAGAAACATACATTGTTTTTGCAATACAATGAAAGGACATTTATGGGAAAATGAATTAAATTAAATGAAGAAATCGACAAATTATTTTCTCTATCATATTTTCTCTATAAGTAAAATTTGGGAAATCACGAGGGGGATGGTCTCCTCGTCTATAGTGCCTGGGAGCAAGTAATCACGAGCGCCCCAACGGGCGTCGTCACCAGTGCAAGTATGCAAACAGCGAACACATGAATAATATGATATAACTAGCAACTCACAGTAGCGGGAAATAGATACGCGCCAGGGCGATATAAGGTAGATTAGACTTTTATCTTTTGTGATAGGCGGAGCGTGCACATCGACGTGGAATCTTTGTCTATTAGCTAATATATAACATATAAATACAATTATTTAACAAAGCAAGAACCTTACCAGCCCCATAAGCCGGAAGATGCAACCCAATCAAACAATCTATACCCCTAGGGTCAAAACCATCCACAAATAAGTCACTCTCTCATCTACTAACTACGAGCACTCTGCCATTACACAGGTCTCAGGCTCGGGCTATGGCCTCTTATATACCAGCTCTTCTGTGCAGAGTGGGAGGACTCATAATGCTATCTGTAACTATAAACTGTATACGAAATCGGAGTCACAGGCGCATGCGCCACAACGGAATGTTGTCTTGCTATCTTGATCAACTGATATGGGGAAAGCTCATCCATCTTACCGTCCCTCACGTGGACGACATGCCACTCCTTGGAGTGACGTATGCCCACCCGCTCGGTGGGCAGCATAGTTGCCAACCTGGGCGCGAGGACGGCTCAAGGTGCCCTCACGACACAATCAACTCTCAACAATCAATAATCACATATATAGCAAGCATGTTAAGCGAAAAATACTAATCTGTATTCGATTTCTTATTGAACTCTTTATGTATTGTGTCGATTCTCATATTGCCTTATACTAAATGCGGGATCTTCTATCGAGCATGCACTGGCTATACGCAGCCAAAGATACTATACGGCCCAGCTTAAGCTAAGCCCATAGCCAAGATATCATACGGCGTATGTGGCTATCATGTAAGATACTATCTGTCTATCGATTTACTCTTAACTTTTATTCGAATGTATGTCATATTATAAAACATGCTTGCTAAACGCATCTTCCAGGCTATACGGAGTCGAAATGATATCTAAGCCATTTGGCGTTTACTTTACTAACTTTTGAATTTGAATATGATATAACAAGCATAAGAAAGGTTTACTGAATACGCACAAAATCAATATTCGACTTCGGGAATTCTATTGCAGAGTTTGCCATTATGCTAGGCTAGAGTTACCAACTTGCCGAAGAAATTATCTTTACATACCTTTACTTCGGATTATCCAACTAACGGACGATGCTCGGTCGGTCTATTCAACTATTTCTCCCAATTTGCATTCACATATGTCAATTAGAACTAAATACACTAATTTTACAGGAGAAACATGCTTTCGATATATTTATAGCCCAAACTTTGGCTTATCAAAGAGATCGAAAACTTGCTAATTTGGAGCAATTCCACTTACCTTAGCGTTGCACGACGATTTGCCGGTCAAATTTCGTGAAACTAAATCCATAGAATGCTCCTTGCTGCTAAATA
Source organism: Datura stramonium (assembly GCA_018107945.1). Taxonomy (NCBI): domain Eukaryota; kingdom Viridiplantae; phylum Streptophyta; class Magnoliopsida; order Solanales; family Solanaceae; genus Datura; species Datura stramonium. Next base: position 33,995 of record JACEIK010004854.1, read on the forward strand.
CCTCGGTATTTGAGGTTAATTGGATTTGAATGACGTTTGATGGCGTGTCGGAACGAAAGAAAATTATCAGCTACTTACGCTCCTGTTGTTTTCTCTGTGACTTTACGGGAAATTTTTATAAAGTTAATGAAACAGCAGTTGGAGGCTTTATATACTTGAGCACAGACAAGGCCAATGTCACGGGGGCAACGTGACCCTCCCTCGCTGGTGCCATGTGGCTCAGAGGCTGCCCCGGCTCCTTGCGATGGTTCGACGAGTTTCTTATCAGGTCTTTTCAGGAGCCTTTTTCTAGCATGTGTGGCACTCAAATACTCTTAACCAACATGCGAATATACCATCTATGTGTTGGAAATTTTACGGGGTTTAACATTCTCCCCCCCTTAAGAACATTCATCCTCGAATGTAAACTTCTCTCTATAGGACTTCCCAATTTACTCAACTTGTTTCTAGAAGAATTTTGGCGAGTTTCCCCTGTAATATGGACTATCCAAAAACTGATATACGGAAAATTGTCTGGTACTCCACACAATACTATAGTATTCACGTAGCTGATTAAAATCACGATCTTCACATATACTATAAGGCCTTTGCCTTAAAATAACAATACTAACATACCTCTTGGTAGTATGCTTGAAATAAGTGAGGATATATGGTTTTCATTTCTTCCTCCGCCTCCCAAGTCATCTCCTCTCGGTTCCTATTACGCCACAGTACTTTGATAGACGCAATATCTTTAGTTCCCAATCTACTAATGTAAATGCATCTAAGATAGCTGCGGAACTTCTTCATAGGCCGGCTCTTGTGTTTGGATATCCTATTTGGGGCCTTTCTGGATAGGTCTCCTATGCATTTCCTCGGCATAGATACGTGAAAGACGGATGAACGGATTCTAGTGGAGGCAAGTTCAACTCATTTGCCACTTGGCCTATTCTTGACGGATACGATAAGGCCCAACAAATCTGGGTGAGCTTACCTTTCTTGCCGAATCTCATCACCCCTTTCATCGAATGCTCAAAAATACCCGGTCATTCACATCAAATTCCAGGAGCCTCTGCCATTGCACATCTGCATATGATTTACGGTGGCTCACGTAGGTCGGTGGGAGTTCTCTAATAAGCTTTATCTTCTCCTCGGCGTTGAATAATGTCGGCGGTCGGCGCCCGGCTCTCCCACTTCAAACCGACTAGCCGTGATGCGTTACCGCTAGTATAATGCCTCGAAGGGCGCCATGCGAGATAGGCGAGTGATGGCTATTATTATAAGCAAACGCAATTAACGGCAAATGCTCATCTAGCTACCTCTAAAATCTAGCACACACGCAGTAACATGTCCTCGAGCGTGCGAATAGTGCGTTCGGACTGTCCATCGTAAAGGTGGGAATGTTGTGCTGAGATTAATCCGCGTTCCCAGAATCTCTGAAACAAGCTGCCAAAAATCTAGCTGTAAATTGTGTATATTGTCGAGAGATAATTGATGTTTGGAACACCATACTTAATCTAACTATTTCTCTAATGTACAATTAGGCATAATCTTCGGCCGAGAAATTAGCTTTCTTTGGCCGGAAATGGTGATTTTATGCACTTTTTGTCAACTATCACCCATATAAGTGTTGTCTTATGTACGAGGTACGGGGTAATCACCTTACAAAATCCATGTTCTTGCTTCCCATTTCGAGCACGGCTATGTCTGAGTTAACCGCACGGCCACGGTGTTCGCTTTTTTGTGTGGATTGAGACCTTTGGGCTACAAATTCGGCAATTTCTCTTTTCATATCTGCACTTGATGTAGTTCTCATGATATCATGGTACATTTTTGTCGCGTAGGGGTGGAGAGAATAGCGGGCGTAATGTACCTCATTTCATAATCACGGTAGCGGAGCCCTAAAATATCTGGAACACGAGCGGCCTTACATCGCGGCACTTCATCCTCGGTTATACGCTCCCCGGCACTTTCCCACCTTCTGTCCTTAAATTTGGACAGGTCGGGATCCTGTTGCCGTTCTTTTACTTCCACACAACTAATGACACGGCGGTGTTAATTACCGCTGTGTTGTCCTACATTTACGCTACATGAACGGCTGGTGGCTAATTGATGTATCTCTTGACCAACTCCCAGTTGCTCGAGGCTGCAAATACGCCAAACTTCCCATGGATTTACGGTACAGAGCATACGCTCTTTCACGTTGGCTTTTCCCGGATGATACGGAATATCCACGTCATACTCTTTTAATAACTCCAACCCGGCGACTCTATCGCTTGATTCAACTCCCTCTGGTGAAGATATCTTTTGTAGGCTCTTATGATCGTGAAAATATCCACATGGACGCCATACAAATGTCTCCCATAGTATCTTTAAGGCGTGGATCAACGCCGGCTAACTCTAGGTCGTGGGTTGGGTAATTTTTCGTGTTTCCTCGAGGCATGCAGGCACACGCAATCACCTTACCGTCTTGCATCAACACAGCCCAGCCCAATGCGATGCGTTTGGCCACAGCGAATAACCTTACGTGCCTTCAGGTAATGCTAACCTGCTTTGGAGCGGAAATTGTCTGTCTTTTAATTCTGGAAGCTTGCTCACATGCCTCACAATCACTTTGAAACTTCATTGCTTTGCGTCGGCTTAGTTAGAGGTGTCGTTATAGTAGAGAACCCTTCAACAAATCTCTGGCCAATATCCTGCTAGCTAGAAAACTGCGGACTTCGGTCGGGTGGTAGGCTAGGCCATGTTTTAAGCTGCTGCTATTTTAACGTGTCAGCATGCCGGCATCGAGCACAATGTGCCCCAAGAAGGCTGCGAGTTCGGCGAATTCACATTGGAGGCAGCGCCCTGCTTGGCGGTCCTTGAGAATGCAGACCTTGTCGTAAATGAGCACAGTGATGTTGTTTGGGCCGAGAATACGAGAGAATCTGCGTTACGAACTTCCACCAGACCCGACTGCCCTCGGCGAACAAGTCTACCCCGGCTATTGTTGTGGTGGAGGGGTGGGGGTCTAGGGAATCTGTCGACAACGGGGCTTTGGGTCCTCTACGAACCTCCCTCTTTGCATTTCCCTCGTCATCTACCTTGTGGCCCATTGGCGATTTATTAATCTCTTGCCACATTGCCCATTTTGTCTAAGGCCCTCAATGAATGCAGGCAAAGGCGTCGGGCAATATCCATATCTTCCCGTAACGTAGCCATCATGCATGCCTCAAGCTTGTATTTAGGGTTCGGACCCATAATAAACTTTGTGGCAGAACTCTAGGCGGCATGATATCCCTGAAAGTGGAGCATGGAGGGCTGAGGTCAGCGGCAAGCACATATTCTCGTACGCTCCTCGCCCCACACTCCAAATGCAAAAACTGATCCATCAGGAACTCTTGGATCTCCACGTGGTAGTAACGGTCAAAAGGCCTCAAGTGGACCGAGTCGGAGGGGCAACATCTCTCCCTCGAGACCTTTCAAACTCTGCGTACCACTGTCTGACTATGTCCCTTAGCCCGAAACAACGCCATCTGGCGGATTACAGCCCAGGGGTCACATGCATAACACGAAAAATTCTGCATCTGGTCTAGGAAATCCACGGGGTCCTGCGCACGATTTGACCCGGTGGTGTGGGGGACGAGTGCCAAAAACTCCACACGACCTCAGCTGCCGGACCCGCATTAGCTCTGCTTGCACAGTGGCACTAGCTATTTGTGTGGCCGATTTGTGCCAAAATAACCACTATGGCTAGCGAACTACGTCGGTAGTAGTAGGTACAAGATCTATTGGAGGCGGTGTCGTGCTTAACGACTCAGGTGAGAGGGCTGCTTGAGAGGGCTATGATGATGCCTCTATATCACCCTAATGCTCCAGCGACTCACGAATGAAACGAGGCATCCTGGCGGTGCTCTCCTGGCTATTTGTATCTAACCTTCTACAGTGGCGGGGTGTATTTGAGTGCGCCATTTTTACCTATAGACAAAGAATATGATAAGTTTTAGGGACTCAACCCTATTTTGTACCGCTCTATAGCAATGAATGTGAAGAAAGAGTAACCATCCTATCATGCCTCATGACCTCACACTATAGTATGTGGTGTCACAACACATCCATAGATTAGATTCTACTTAGCACGGCTTAGGACTCACGAGACACGACACGCTCACGTACCGAGTTTGTCACGCCCCACCTTAGGGGGTATGGCCTTTTTGGTGCCCTAGTAGGACCTAGGCCCTTGCTTGGTGAGCCTATGCATATGGTGCACGACTAGCTCTATCTCAGATTTATGAAAACAACGAACCATGAGCTATAAATACGGCCTTCGGCCTGGCAGGCCTATAGCCACACATCTGCCGACTGACTAACCAAAGACATACTTATAAAGGGGAACCTTTGGGGGCTGACAAGGCCACGTCTTTAATCTAGTTATGCGTAACTCAACAAAAGAATGCGTACAACTACGTGACCGGCAAGGTCTGCACCTCTTATCAGAGACTGGCCCCTTACGGACAACATTCAAATGCTAAACAACTAAACAAAGCATGTCACGATAGGCATAACTAACCACGGGGAGATGTATATACAATGCAAACTCTATGAGTACCCGATAAAATGATCGGGACGGGACGACTCTACCCATCTTGTACAACAAAAGGAAATGAACTACACCTCTGAATATAGAGCTCGGATGATAGGAGCTAATGACTCTATGTGTTGTTTTGGAATCGAGGATGGCCTCCTCTCTATAGTACACTATGAGGCAAGTAATGCAGCCTTGCGGGCGTTAGCTGCTAGTACCCAGTATGCAAAGCAGCGGAACACATACAGTAACAACACCAACCTTTCTGAATAGCGGGAAATAGCGGATACATGGGGCGATATAGGCAGGTCAGGACTTTTGCATCCTCTTGTGATAGGGGCGGGAGCCGTGCCTACGACGTGGAGATCTGCTGTCTATTAGCTAATATATAACATAAATACATATAACAGCGAGAACCAATACCCATTGCCCAAGTAGAAGGTGCCAACCAATCAAGCAATCTATATACCCCTACGGGTCAAAACCATCCAAAAATAAGTCACTCCTCTCATCTACTAACTATGAGCACCTCTGCCCATTTCTTCAGGTCACCAACCTCGGGCTATGGCCTCTATTATAAATAACTATGCACGAGTCGGGAGGATTCTGTCTTTATTATCATGTATAGCCCATGTCATCTGTTCCACAGGCGCATGCGCCTGTTAGGAGTAGCTATGCTTGCTATCTTTGATCAGCGATATGGGAAGCTTTATCCCATCTTCGTCCTACGTATTGGTCGGCATGCCACTCCTTGGGTGACGTATACCCACACCCGCTCGGTGGGCGACACGGTTCTGACCCGGGGCGCGGGGGCGCAAGGTGCCCTCACGACACAATCAAGTCTCAACAATCAATAATCACATATATAGCAAGCATGTTTAAGGCGAAAAAATACTATATGTATTCTAATTTCTTATTCGAAACTTTTACGTGTTGATACGATTCTCTGTCACTTATATTGAATGTTGGGATCTTTATCATTTGTAAACTATCTTGTACAGCTAAGATACTATCTTCTTGTATGTGGCTAAGCGCCGCCAAGATATCATGCGGCGCTTATGCCCTCTTGTGGCCAGGCTCTTCTCTGTCTATCGATTACTTCACTACCTTTTATTGAATGTATGTCTGTATTTATTATAAAACATGCTTGCTAAGCATACATTCTCCTTGAGTCTAAAATGATATCTCGCCATTTGTTGTTGCTTTCTTTGATTTAGAATATGATATAACAACGCAAGGTGGAGTTTGCGAATTCGCACAAGGCACGATATTCAACTCCGGAAATTCTATTCTGAGTTCTTGCATTATACTAAGTTTGGAGTTACTAACTTACTTAGAAGCGCTTCACTACACTCACCTTTGCCCGGATTGTCAGGCTAATGGACAGCTCGGTCGGTACTTGACTATTTCTCCCAGCGCATTCACATATGTGTCAGTGGGAACTAAATACAACTAATGGAAGAAAACACGTCACTTTTCGATATATTTATAACCCAAACTTTGGCTTATCAAATGATCAGCTTGCTAATTTGGAGCAATTCCACTTACCTTAGCCGTAGCACAGCGATATACCCGACCAAATTTTCTATGAAATCCATAGAATGCTCCTTGCTGCTAAATACCTCGGTATTCGAGGTTAATTTGAGTTTGGACCGCGTTTGTGGCGTAATCGAGCAGTATCAATACCTTACGCTCCCTCTTGTTTCTCTGTGACTTCACAAAATTTTCAAAGTTAATGAAACAACCGAAGTTGGAGGCTTTATATACTTGAGCTGGACAGGGTAACGTGTCACGGGGCCTGCAGGCCCTCCCTCAGTGACACGTTGCCACCATCGCCGGAGGGGCTCACGCCCGGCTCCTGTACGATGGTTCGGCGGTTTCTTATCAGACCGCTTTTTCTAGCATGTGGCGCTCCGTACTCTTAGCCAACATGCGGGAATAGGCCATCTATGTGTGTTAAATTTTTACGAGGATGTAACATGATCAATTTGTGATTTTTAACTCATTTTCCTAGTTTGTTCCTTCCAGTAGCTTTATTATGTTGTTTTTGACTTGTTGAAATTGGTGGCATGATTCGAGGTATAGAATAAATATTGAATGAGATTTTCAGCTTTTAAGGTTTGAAATTTGAGAAGTTTGACCAATGTCATTATTTCGGGATAACAAGCTCGTATTCGAATTCTTAGGTCCAAAAGGTGATGTTTGACTTACCCAGATGGTTGGCATGAATCTGAGGTGTTTGAGAGTGTTTCGAGCCATTGGGGTTTGATCTTTCCAGAAGGTCAGGTTTTACAATTAATATTAGTCAAAACGACATAAAACGTTGATTTAATGAATTCAATAGGAAGCGGGATATGACCGCGCTATGAGATTTGCAAAGTTAATTGCAATCTCAAAATTTCATTCTTTTCCCCTTATTTGACAATTACAGAGCTCATATTAAGACTATATATGGTGCAATTACTTCAATTTCAAAAGGGTTTAAGTTTGTAATCACTATTGTGGTAATTCCCCACTGATTTATTTTTTAATTCTTCATTTTTGAACACATATGGGTATTGGATATTGGGGTTTTGCCCTCTAAGATTATGTAATCGTATTTTGATGATTTGAGGGTCAATTCAAACTCCATTTTTGTCTAAATTTCAAATTTTGGTTCCTTATCTTATGTTACTTCAATTTCAAAAGGGGTTAAGTTTCTAATCACTATTGTGGTAATTCCCCACTGATTTATTTTTTAATTCTTCATTTGAACCGTATATGGGTATTGAAAATTGGGGTTTTGCCCTCTAAGGTTATGTAATCGTATTTTGATGATTTGAGGGTGAATTCAAACTCCATTTTTGTCTAAATTTCAAATTTTGGTTCCTCATATTATGAGTATACCAATTTTGAAAGAAATTTCTAGATTTGACACTGAGGCTTAGGTTTCACTTTTTGACATAATTTTTAATTTGAATCTTTTTTTATAACAATATGGGTGTCTACGGACTAGTATACTCATTGAGATTATATATTTAACCAGATTGAGACTATTGAAAAACTTTAAAGAAGGGAAAGGGTATAATTAGATTTTAAGACTCCGATTAAGGAAAGTTGAGTCTTTCTTTGACTCTTTGCGAAGTGTTTTAATTGAACAATAGGAGTAATGGTTAATGTGAGTTATTTTATGGGAAATTGAAAATTGCCTTCTTGAATTGATGAATTCTACGAATGTAAGTATGATTTCTAGTTTATGAGATCCTTTAGATATGATATTGCTCACTTGATAAATTAATGAATTTTGTGAATATGTAAGTGCGGTTTCTAGTTTATGGCATCGGTTAGATGCGGTGTTTCTCACTTGATAGATTTATAAACCCTTTGATTATCTGAGCATGATTAATAGTTTTGACATAGAATAGATGTGGTGTTTCTTCAGTTGATATTTATCTCCTGATATTGATGAAATGATTTT
>JACEIK010004854.1:42535-54188 GCA_018107945.1 Datura stramonium
GTAATTATCCCTTTTAAAGAATATTCAATGTACATGGTATAATTTTTTGACGAACCAATCATGTTGATCAGTGGGTTTATCTCTACCTTTATAAACTACAATTTTTTCAGTTTTAAAAATTCAAAATTTATTGGTTATCGAATAACATCAAAAAGGGATTCTAAAATGCAACTGTATGAAGAGCTGAGAATTCTAAACCAATTATCATCAATAATTTTTTTCTTTTATATTCTTAGTAATAGTCATTCTCTAGTCATATATAACACTGCTTGAAAAGTTAATGACCGGTTGTTTATTTTTAAATATTTTAAAAATCATGGCTTCTTCCACCCTCCCTGATGATATTAAGAGGGTGAAATTTATCAATGGTATTTTTCACCAAAAGTTTATTTTTAAATATTTTAGGTGACCTAGTTATATTTGGAGGAAAAAGAATTATTTATTCTCGGATATAGTATTAAAAGTTCTCAACAAAATCAATGGTTTGGCAATCTAAATTATTGTCCTCTGAGGGAAGGTCGGTTCTATTGGACATGTCCTTATGGCCCTTCCAATTCATTTACTTGTTATAGTTCCACCTCATAAAGGCACTCTAAATTATTTAGAGGAAATGATGGCCAAGTTNTTTAGAGGAAATGATGGCCAAGTTCTTCTGGAATAGTTCTAGAAGAAAAACTTCAATTGGTCAGACTAGGATATGTTGTGTTTGTCTTACTCTGAGGGAGGTGTTAACTTCAGAAAACTAAATGATATATACAATGCTTTCACCTCTAAACAATTGTGGAACTTGAGGAGACAACACTCTTTTGCAGATATTTCATGATAATCAAATATTGTTCCACGTCCCACCCTCTCATTAGAAAAAAAAAAATCTAGTCAATCTCACTCTTGAAAAGCTAAGTGAAAAATCAAATCTATTATGCTTGATCACATTATCTAAGAAAATACAAAAGAGTAAGATCTTCTTATGGTCCCCCTTTCAAATTCATTCCTAGGTTTGGGATGAACCAATACTTCCCACTAGATTCGGTCACATTTACTTAATATATACATTGTTCTGGAACCTGAATCTACTGACAAGACCATAAGGACTCTTGATAATAATGGAAAATTTTCTGTTGCATCTATATGGTAATTCTTTAGGCAAAAGCAATTTACCACGGGATCAATTCCATGACCTAGAATAAATGCACCCTTTTCAAAATGAACTTTATTTTATGGGAAGCTATTAGGAAAAAGATACCTATTGAAGATGGCTTATATAGATTTTAGATTTCTATTACCTCAAAAAGCATTTATTGCAATAGTCCTATCTCTTAATCTAAGAAGCACCTCTTCGGCTCTATTAATTTTGCACAACTATGGAAGCTGGTGTGTGGCTCCTTGAGCATCCCCTACTCCTCCAAGAGTTTTAGGCAAATTTTGACTAATGGTCCTATAAATCTTCTAATCATATTATTATCCTCTTGACTAACTATCCCAACCCTAGTCACTAGGGAGACTTGGCGTACCAGATGTGGAGTGAAGTATGAATCACAAAGATCTAACATAAAAACCTCACTAGCTAGCTCTCATTACTTTTAATATTGTGTATATCATCTCCTAAATTTTCAAAACTATTCAGATTCATACTTCTTGAAAAGTTATGAGTCAAATGCTGGACAACCCCATTCAATTTTAAAAAAATCATCCTTTTTAAATGGATGAAACCCCCTTGTCTTTTTATTAAGAGTAATATGGATGGGAGCTGCAAAAATGACATTTGTGGAGATGGAATGGCGAGTTTCTACTAGCTTATTCTCTTGTACATGCGATGATAGTAATTGGGATAAATCTAGGGCAATGACTTTTGACAAGAATTGCTCAAAGAGAATGTATAACCTCATTATTGGGGAAAGTGACTCTAAACTCTCAAAGATATTAATATGATAATAGATTTTCTTCAAAGTCCTCTATGAAGATTCAAATTGTTTTGAAAGATCAAGCGAAGTGGATGATAGATTGGAAGATCTTGTGATGGACTTCAAGCCACAAAACTTAAACCAACACTTCCTCCTCGCCACTAGAGGCCTTAAGCTCTTAGCCATGGACTTTGAGCTCTGGAGACTCTTTACCAACTTAAATAACCTTCCTCATAAGTATTAGAGGCATTTAAGCTTTCGATAGAATAGAAACTACTTGCATGTGTATAAACACAAAAAGAAATATTGAAATTTACTTTGATCCATCTTGATGAATAGATTTTTTTTCTTTATTTCTTTTGGATAGATTAGCTTTTAATTCATCTCATTTAGTGAGGATTGCATGCTATTCCTCTGGGAAGTCAGAGCTTTAGTCAGTCTCTCAATTCTCTCAACTCAAATTGTGCGACTCCCATATTTCTAGATAACGAATAAAAAGTTAGATCTATTAGAAAGGTTGAGCGATTAGTTCATTGATAAGTAGAGCGTTACATTTGATTGATGCGGTAGTGTTTTCTTCAAAGACGTAGAATTGATCTTTTTATCTTCTTTGTTGGGATGTGGAAGACTCCATGTGCCCTTTCTATACACTTTTTAGATATATAAATTAACATTGAATGTATGTATATATATTATATAAAGAAATCAGTATTAGTTTCTTTGTCATATTTATATGTTTTCTCTTAGTGTGTTTGTGTGTGTGTACATATCAAGAAATCAATAAATTAATTTATTTGCCATATTATATGTTTTCTCTTGAGCTTTGAGCTATTACTTAAAACATAATGAAGTTAAAAAATAAAACTAAAAAAATTCAAAAATAGTAGATATGAGTAATTATCACTTTTCAAGGATATCATTAATATATAGATACAAAAAAATATTCAATTTGCATTTTATAATTTTTAACTAATCGATCATGTTGACCCCTTCTCAATAAGTAGTTTTGACTCTACCTTTGAAAATACATCTTTTAGTTTCAGCATTTCATATTTATTGTTTATAAAATTGACGAAGAAGGGCTTCTAAAGGAAACCAACTACATCAAGAGATAAGAGTCCAAAACCAATTCACGACATGTACGTTTATATTTATGTACTCTAGTAATAGTCAATCTTTGCATTGGTTAGAAAGTTAATGAAATCAATTGTTTGTATTTTTCATACTTGACCACTTTCTTGAACCTCATGTACTCTTGGGAGCGTAGTGCATAGGTCAATCTTTATTTTAATTTTATGCATTACGTCATTATATTTTCGGAAAAATTATAAATTTATGTTTTAACTTGTAGAAACACGTGATAAATCTTTTTATTATGTACATAAAATAAAAAATAAAAATGTAAGGTGACTATTTTGTTCTTATTTTCTTAAATGGATTCAAGTAGCTATAATATTTGGATAAAATAAATATAAATAGTTTTTAAATATTTTTATAATGTTTGGGTAAATTTAAAAAGTACCTTATACACTTGTTTAACTCAAAATAACAAAAATAAGTCAAAGACCATTATAAGTTAAAAATTCCAACTTATGACTTTTGGCTTATAAATCATAAGTCATAAGTCCATCCAACGGGCTCTAGGAATCCTCCATCCTAACAAATAATAGCGATTAGGTAGTGCTAGATCGATGGGAAGTCTAGATGATACAAACAAACACAAGAGAGTAATTCATTTCTCTCCCTACATGAGCGCTATAACAACTACGGTTTAGCTTTCAATTTGTACCAAGATATCTTCGATAAATATCCATACACAAGTAGTCATAAAGTTAAGAAAACGAGACATGATTTTAACAAAAATCATTTATATTTTTTATTTTTTTTAAAATAAATATTTAAGTTGTCAATTTATAATATTGCAAAATAAAAAAAAAGCTACGTACTAGAATCAACAAAAAGTATCAGCAAGTTAGCTACTTTATCCGCAAGGCTATGGTTACTCAAAATACATCCTTTTTAAAAGACCTAGGCAAAGAAAAATCAAGGAGAATCAAAGGAAAGACTAAGAACAATAAAAATAACTATATATATCTTAGCTAATAGTTATCAAAACACACCACCCCATGATGCTCAATGACTAATCCATTACATCTTGGGCCTTTTCCTGAACCCGTCCTAATTGATTTTCATACTATCATTATCAATGTCCTCTAGAGTCTCTCCCCGTGCCCTATGCTTGAATCCGAACCCTCGGGTCTGTCTCCTGAATTGTAGAAAAAGTTTCAACATCGACCATCATTTTCTTCTTCTCTGGCTTGTTCCAGAGTTGTCTTCACTAAAAGGCTCACCAGTCACTAAAGTGAAATAAAAATAGAATAATTAATACATAGTTTTTAAAATGTAGAATTAATTCAACATATTACTATAATAACTTTGCTTTTTTTCCGACAATTTTCTTCTTGGAATATCCCTCTTGATCCTTTTATATTTTGCATTTGTTATATTACTTTAGATTTTAATTCTCTAGTTACCTTGACGACTCCAATTGTACTCATCTTCAGGCGGGTGAGGGCCCTATTTGTACATTTGTAAAATAAAAGAAAAAACTTCATGAGCCAATTAACTAAAGTAAGTTTAACAATCTTTTATAAGATATAATCACCTTGTATATATTATCAATGGAACGAATTTGATACTCCTTGGTATCTCTTGCTTTAAACGGTAGTAATTTTGATCTTTCATCTCTTATGGGAAGATTCAAGCCACAATCAGTGTTAGGGTCCTTGATCTTGCAATCTATGTTGCTCAGAGATTATTATTATTTGTGATAATATTGAGCTTGAACTCCTCCCGAGAAAAATGCAAGACCAAATGAGAGAGATGATGCATGGACGTAGCAATTAATTAATATTAGAATCTAGTTACATAGAATTAGGACTCATCTCTACCTCTAGATTACAATAATTTAAAAAGAAATTAATATAGTCAATTGTGAGACATAAAATTTCTAAAATACCATTGATATGTGGTTCTTGTCGTTTTTCAAGTAGATCCTCCACGGAAGAGCCCCCTTGCTCCTTTTCATTTTTCACTCTCATTTGATTATTTGTTGAACTTGGTAGTACTGCATCCTTCCACTCTTTCAAATTTCTTTTCTTATTCACATCTTGTTTCTCCTTCAACTCAGAGTAATTCCTCCTGATTGAGCATATACTTTGGAAATAACAAAAGGGAAAAAACTATCAATTAATTTTATTTAAATAAATTATTCATTTACGCGTAAAGTAACATCGTCCTATTTTTTAATGAGTTCAAAATTGGAAAATAGCTGAAATAATTTATTAACAAGCCTAGAAATTTGAAAAAAATAACTACTTTTTTTGGAAAAATTACAATAAATATTCTCAAAGGTGTGAATTATGGTTCAAAAAAGAGGAAAATCTTCTTTTCAATGAGTGTTGTATTTTTCTTATGTCAAACATAATAAGATCAAGAATATAGCTACACAAAAAATGTAGGAAAAAGTTACTAAAACAATGATATGTTTTTCTTTTATATATTAAAAAAGACAAAGGAGGTAAAATTAGGACTAAACATATTCTAGAAGCAAAGATGAATCAGATCGGTGCCCTTTGTATGTGTAATTTATCACATTTGAGATGTGAGCATTTGCAATAAATTTTGTCTTTATTCATACATATGCTCCTAATCGATAAATGATTAAAAAAAGAAAAAAAAACAAAAAGAAAAAATAAAAGACAAAGGTACAGATTAAAGAAAAACTATTAGCCAACAAGGTCCACAAATTCGAAACTAGGAAAGAAAGGGAGAACACAAATCAAAAAAGAATTACGGACGATAAAGCAATGACCCACTTGGTCGTCAGACCATCAATATAAAGGTAGGAAACAATGGCAAAATATGGAAAACATTAAATGACAAAATCAGATATGGATTATAGATTAACTCATGATCACATATTATTTACGCTATAGTAGACTTCACTTTTTCAATTTATTTACTTACCTTATTTTATTTTGGTGATTAAAATTCTAATATAGTTAGTAAAAAAAATTTTTGGGAAATAGTTTGTTGATTGACAATATTTTTCAAAATTTCTCTATAGTTGACTCTTCTTTTAAATTTGTCTTTATTCTTACGGTTTTTATTTTGGTAATTAGAATTTAGAATTCAAATATTAAGTAGATTTATTTTTTGGAGAATAATTTAATAATTTAGCTATATTCCTATGCTAATTAATTAAGTATCTACAATTTTTTGACAAAGTGAAAATGAATTTGAATTATCGTCCAAAAATTTATTAGATTTTCTATTCATGATATCTACAATTACTAAACTTTGACCAATTGAATTCAAAAACAAATACATATTCAATTTGTCATCAATTTGAGCGATCGGTTCACAAAAATTTAAGTAGAATGTAAAATTGTGATTGAAGTAGTAGTATTTTTCTTTCAAAGATCCTCACACAATTTTACTTTATTTTCTATGTAGGGATTTGGAAGGCTCCATGTGCCACTTCCTAGAAATATTTTTAGGATATCAAAATTAACAAATGTGTAACACAATTGAAACTATAATATTATATGTATATTTAGATATTTGTGTGTGCAATGGCTAATCTTAAATTACACAAGATATTAAATAAAAATAGAAGCACAATATAATATAAATTAAGAAACATGCATTGTTTTTTAACGATACAATGAAAGGACATTTATGGGAAAATGAATTAAATTAAATGAAGAAATCGATAAATTATTTTCTCTATCATATTTACATGTTTCCTCTTAAGTTTTGTGCTATTACAGCGAATGTTAATGGAAGTCAAAAAATTTAAGTAAAGAAATTCAAAAATGGTAGAAGATCATAATTATCACTTTTCAAGGATATCAATAATGTATAGATATAGAAAAAATATTTAATTTACGTTGTATTTTTTTTTTAATGAATCAATCATGTTGATCCCTTCTAAATAGTAGCATTTTCACTGCTTTTTGGAAATTATATTAAATTCGAGTTTCAACAATTCAAATATATTGCTTATTGAATGTGTGAGAAGCCTTACACGCTAATACAACGTATAAAAAGGTGAGAGTTCATCGATTATCGTCAAGTATTTTGTTTTATGCACTCTAGTAATAGTCATATAACATAGGTTAGGAAAGTTAAGTCTTTTGGATGATGTAATGACCCACATGATCATTTGTGATTTTTAACTCATTTTCCCAGTTGATCCTTTCGGTAAGCTTGTATTATGTTGTTTTGAATTCTGCAGAAATTGGTGGCATGATTCGAGGTATAGAATGAAGATTGAATGAGATTTTCATTATTTCGGGTTAACAAACATGAATTCGAATTCTTATAGTTCCATTAGGTCCAAAGGTGAACTTTGACTTACTTGGATAGTTGGTATGAATCGAGATGTTTGGGAGTGTTTTAAGCCATTGGGGTTTTGAGCTTCCCAAAAGGAGGTCAAAGGTTGACCACGATCAATATTTAGTCAAAATGACATCGAACGGTGATTTAATGATTTCAACGAGGCGGGGATATGACAGCTAGCTATAGAAACCTTGCTGAAGTTAATTTTAATCTCAAAATTTCATTCTTTTCCTCTTATTTGGTGTTCACAGAGCTCGTATTAAGACTATTTATGGTAAAATTACTTCAATTTCAAAAGGGGTAAAGTTTCTAACTAGTATTGTGATATTTCCCTTGATTTATTTTTCAATTCTTCTTGAACCGCATATGGGTATTGAAGTGGGGTTTTCCTCTAAGGTTGTGTAATGGTATTATGATGATTTTAGGGTCGATTCAAACTCATTTTATGTACTAAATTTCATATTTTGGTTCCTTACCTTATAAGTACAATTGAAAGAAATTTCTAGATTTGACTTTGGGGCTTAGGTTTCACTTTTTGACATAATTTTTAATGGATATCTTTTTTTATATAATAATATGAGTGTCTACGGACTAAACATACTCATAGAAATTACATATTTAACCAAATTGAGACTATTGAGAAACTTTAAAAAGAGGAAAGGTATAATTTGACTTTTAGATTCGAATTAAAGGCAAGTTAAGTCTTTCTTTTGACTCTTTGCGAAGTATTTTAATTGAACAATAGGAGTAATGGTTAATGTGGGTTATTTATGGGAGATTGAAAATTTCCTTCTTCGAATTGATGAATTCTATGAACGTAAGTCTGTTCCTAGTTTGAGATCCTTCAGGCTAAATACTGATACTGACGTGTTGATTTATTTTGAAATAACATAAATTCTTGGTTTCTGTTATAGCATGATAGATCACGGTGGTTTCTCTTATTGCATTTATAGAACTCGATAAGCATGGTATCAGTTGTTGTATACATGTAGTGTTTCTTCAGTCGATATTTGTGCACATTATAGATGAAATGTTTTTTTAAGTTGAAGGCTTATTTATGAAATACTTACTTGACTATTTTTTCATCGTCGTACTTTCATTTTTTCTTTTTGTGGAATAACTTTATTATTATCTTTGCTGAGGATTGAATATGGTAATGATTGGCTACATTGACATTGCATCTCATGCACATGGACATTGTGGAAGTGAAAGGACAAAATCTTGATATTTGGTCACCCAAAATATTCTCGGTGTCTAAACATAATGTATTCGTGTTGTATGCATATATATTTATGTATGTGTGTGTGTGTGTAACAATTGACTTAAAATTACACAGACTATTAAAATAAAATAAAAACACAATATTAATTTGAGTAACAAACATACTGCAGTTTTTCGCAATATAATTTAAGAAAATTTAGGGGACAATGAATTAAATTAAATGAAGAAATCGATAACCCAATTTCTCTGTCGTACTTTTATGTTTCACTCTTGAGCATTGAAGCTATTACCTTTTACATTAATGGAGTCAAAATAAATGCAAGTAAAGAGATTCAAAAATAGTAGAAGGCGGTAATTATCCCTTTTAAAGAATATTCTATTTACATTGTATAATTTTTTAACGAAAGAAATTCAATTGAAGCATTTAAGCGAATTCAATATTAATACTTAATAAATTTTTAATTTCAAAAATTCAAATTTATTGATTGCTCGAATAACATCAGAAGGGATTCTAAATGCAATTGTATGAAGGGTGAGAATTCTAAACCAGTATCATCAAAGTACTTTTTTTCTTTTATATTCTTAGTAATAATAGTTATTCTCTATTATACTCTCTTTCTTTGCTTGAGAAAGTTAATGATCGATTATTTATTTTTTACTCTTAGGCCCTTCCCCAAATCCAGTATAACATGAGCTTGAGTACTGGATGTCTTTCTTCCATATTTTATGCACTCTGTACTTATGTATATTTGAAAAAATTATAGTGATTTGTGTTTTGTGAAAGGAAAATTGACATGTAGATATATGTTCTACGCAGAATTGACAATTTTATAATTAAACAATATTAGCAAGTTTTTATCTAAAATTATTGACATATATTAACCAAAATTATTAAAATTAGAGCTTTAATAAAATAAAAAATTTTGGGGTTTTTTTTTTTTTATGAATTTTGAGTTTTTTTAATTTTTTATTTTTTTAAATTAAATACATAAAAATTTTAGTCATAAATCTTTTTATTCCTTAAATAAAGGAAAAGTTTCTTATACAAAAATAGTATTTCTATATATAAGCCTTAACGAAGGTGCAATTTTCTTCTTGAGATCCTCTTTAAGAGATCGAAATTGTATTTATGATATGGATCCCAAGTTCCCAGTCTTGATGTCTTTAATGCCAAGTTCTTTCAGACTTGCTAGCTTACCATCTCAATGATATCACAAAAGAGCTTTGTTTTCTATCTTTTTGTTATATGAAATGCCAAAGTACTTTAGGACCGTGCATTATTATAGTGCGTAAAGTGAGGGGATTTGTTAGATATTAGCCAAACTCTTAATGGAAGACTCAACAATATTCCCGCTAATTTTATATGTAATAACAAACGTGGTTTGT
The DNA here is from genome assembly GCA_018107945.1 of Datura stramonium. Lineage (NCBI taxonomy): Eukaryota > Viridiplantae > Streptophyta > Magnoliopsida > Solanales > Solanaceae > Datura > Datura stramonium. The sequence goes on from JACEIK010004854.1 coordinate 52,450, forward strand.
CAAGGTAGGACTCTTCACGAAAATGTCCTCAGTGACCAGAGACTATCCATGATATTATGAAGCCTAATAAAGAGGAAAATGTTGCTTTAAAAATAGACATGTTAAAAATCTATGATAGAGTTTCATGTCCATTTCTATGTTAAATCACGAGAAGACTTGGCTTTTGTGATGCGGATTTATATGATTTTCTAACATATCTCAAATAATTGATACTCTTTAATCGCGATAGTCTTATACATGCTTTTTCAAATCTAAGAGAGGGTTGAAGCAGGACTATTTTCTCCAGCTCTTTTTATCTTGTGCTTTGAATTTCTACCGAGAAACTAAATATTTGTTAATATTCAAAAGTGAATTACTGACTTCTATATGAATAAAAAGGGTCAGCAGTCAATCATCAACATTTGCGGATGATATTATACTCTTTGGAGTGGCAAAGAAAGATCCCTTCTAATGCTTATGAATATTATTGCCCTCTTATAAAAGTGTCCTTGGCCAAATGATAAACAAACGAAATGTCATTTAATCATGGCTCCTTCACCTCACGATATTAAGAGGAATTGAAATTTATCAATGGTATTTTCCACCACAAGTTTAATTTTAAATATTTTAAGTGACCTATATATATTAGGGAAAGAATTCTTTATTCTCGAATATAGTGTTAAAAGTTCTCGAATAAATGGTTTGACAATCTAAATTATTGTCTGAGGGAAGGCTGGTTCTTATTGGACATGTCCTTATGGCCCTTCAAATTCATTTGCTTGTTGTAGTTCCACATCTAAGAGCTACAGAATTATTTAGAAAATGATGGCCGGTTCTTGTGGAATAGTTCTTGGACAACAAGAAAAACCTCAATTGGTCGGGAATTAGGATATGTTTTGTTTGCCCCCTGCAGGGAGGGTGTTAACTTCAAGAGGTGTTAACTTCAATAAATTACAAAATATATGCAATGCTTTCACATCAAAACAATGGTGGAACTTGAGGAGACAACACTCTCTTTGCAGAGATTTTATAATGATCAGATATTGTTCTACGTCCCAGCCTCTCTTCAAAAAAAATTTAATCTAGTCAATCTCACTCTTGAAAAGCTAAGTGCAAAATTAAATCTATTATTGTAATACCCCGAAATTCCTAAGATCCGACCAGGGCGTTGAAACGGAGAAAAAAGGATTTTCTGCACCAGGTCACAAGACAAGTCATCCAGTGACCCATTCGGTGCTGCCACAAGTCGTTAAGTGACTCGTGGTGTGGAGGAGAAGTTGGTTATGGATGATGGTCGGGAGGTTGACCACGGGAGAAGGCACGACTCGTGGTCAAGACCACGGGTCGTTGGGAAGGTCATGGTTAAAAGTTGACTGAAGAGTTGATGTCCGGGCACTATGGTTAACGATTCGGTCACCGCGAGTCATTGGGTACACCACGAGTCGTGGTGTCCCCCGTGGTGACCAATTTTGAGTTTTCTCCAGTGCAAGTGACGGAGGGTGACCACGAGTCGTGGTCAGAGACACCATTTTTTTGTGTGTGTACACATATCAAGAAATCAATAAATTAATTCATTTGCCATATTATATGTTTTCTCTTGAGCTTTGAGCTATTACTTAAAACATAACGAAGTTAAAAAATAAAACTAAAAAAATTCAAAAGTAGTAGATGACAGTAATTATCACTTTTCAAGGATATCAATAATATATAGATACAAAAAAAATATTCAATTTGCATTTTATAATTTTTTAACTAATCAA
>JACEIK010004855.1:0-10807 GCA_018107945.1 Datura stramonium
GTCACGGAGCCAACGCGGTGGCCCCGCCTCCGTGACACGCTGCCATTGCGGAGGGGCTCTGCCCCGGCTCCTTCCGCGATGGTTCGACAGGTTTCTCGTCCAATCTTTTTCCGGGCCTTTTTCTAGCACGTATGGCTTTCAAATATGCTTAACCAACGCGCAAATAGGCCATCGATGTGCCGGGAATCGTACGGGGTGTAACATTAATAATCTCTTTTCAAAATGTCACTTTAATTGGAAAAAAACTTTTTTCAAAATCCTCCTTGAAATGGGGGGACGGATTCAAAAAAATAAACTATTTTATTTTTTCGAATAAGGATCACCGAACCCGAGGAGGGCTGCCTATGTATCTCATCGAGGTGAGAATCAAGTTTGCATACTTCATAACGCTTGAAATAAGCACACCTTTTCTTTTAAATTTTCGAATAAGAAAAAAAATTGAAATTTATTTTTATCTTTTCAATTGTATGAATGAGGATCACCGAACCCAAAGAGGGTTACCTACATATCTCATCGAGATGAGAATCAGGTGCTCGTAGTTTGTCAAGATAAAAAAAAGTAAAAAAAACTATTTTTTTGTTCTTTACGACTGTCACGCCCCGCCTTGGGGGGTATGACTGGCACCTAGTGCCCTACTAGGGTCTGGACTGATCTGACTGGACTTATGCACTTCTGGTGCAAACTTACTTCCCAAATCAAGAAAACAACAGGCTATATCTCGGTTGTAAGCATAGCCCCAGGCCGACAAGGCTGTATAGCTACCTGTAAAATGAAACAGCTACCCATAAATAGATAATGATGGAGAGTCATATGCGGGCTGACAAGACCACCATGATGTCTAGTTATGACTGTAATGAAAATCAAGCGACTTACACATGCTATAGCCGACAAGGCCAATACTCAACAGCTAAACAAGGGCCCACACGACCGTCATCACAAAATGAAACATACATTTGGGTCCTACACGGCCAACAATAGATTAACCACAGTGTACTGTACATCTGCAAGCCTCTAGGAGTAGAATAGTAGTCGAGACAGGGCCCCGACCTACCTATAAACTGAAAAATAAAATAAATAGACCTTCTAACTATTAGCTCCGGAGGAAGGGAGCTAACTGTGATGCTAATCCTAGATGGAAGCTACGAAGGTCCTGGTCTGTGCCTAGTCGTGCTTGCAGGAAAGTAGTGCAGCGCCCACGGAGGGCATCAGTACAATATGTACCGAATATGTAAGGCAGTAAAGTAATAACTGAATGAGAGATGAAGAACTGAAATAATCATAAAGAAGGGCAAGAGTTTTACCTAAAAAGTCTCGCTATCTATAGTACTTAATCAACAAGACACACATATATACAAACAAGAACCCAACCGGGCCCCCATAAGCCTGGAAGGTACAACCAATACAAGAATAACGTACCTAGGCCCCCATAAGCCTCGGCAAGTACAAGCAATATACGTTCTACTATCTTTTTATCGGCGATCGTAGTATACTGTAACTCAAAACAACCCTCACAGCCTCGATTTAATAGAACTCACTATGGCCCTCACGACCTTACTCTACTAAATCTCGCTATGGCCCTCGTGGCCTAAGTATAACAAAACTCGATATGGCCCTCGTGGCTTCACTACAACAGAACTCGAGATGGCCCTCGCGGCCTCAATATAACAGAACTCAATATGGCCCTTGCGGCCTCGATATCACAAAACTCAATATGGCCCTCGCGGCCTCGATATAACAAAACTCAATATGGCCCTTGCGGCCTCGATATAACATAACTCAATATGGCCATCGCGGCCTCGATATACTAGAACTCAATATGGCTCTCGCAACCTCGATATAACAGAACTCAATATGTCCCTCGCAGTCTCGATATAACAGAACTCAATATGGCCCTTGCAGCCTCGATATAACAAAACTCAATATGGCCCTTGCGGCCTCAATATACAGAACTTTATATACTATGGCAGCTAATCACAATGGATATGCCTTTGGCTCTCTTACTGGGACTCAAACTGTATTATAATACTCAGGAAGCTAACTTGCCGAAGGAATTCGCCTTAACATACCTCTATTATCACTTCCTAAGTAACTGGTGAGTTTCAACTGGTATTCAAATGGCCCTTCCTAACTGGAATCGTATTACTGAGAGAATGAGACTAGTTTCAGTACTGAATTCGGCAGAAACAATAACTTATAATACTAATATTGACTGTACTTCAACTTAACAAAAGACGGTCGAAAACATATAATTTCCCGAAAGTTCAGAAGGGAGAAATACTTACTTGAAGCCTGCGATAGTATATAAAATAGTTTGAAGTCGTTCCGACAACTTTGACTCGGTGGGGTTACAATTTTCCGGGCGAATTTCACAAAACTGACTCCATAGTAAAGCTCCCTACGACCTTAAACTTTGAAATCTGAAGTTAATTTTAATTCAGACGGCATTTCGTAGCATAAACGGATGAAAATCTCTTAGTTTCCTCATCCTTTACTCTCTCTGCCCGAAGGTATATATATGAAATGAAGCAATTGAAAGCAATTCAATATATATAACATTTGGGCGGTGGACAGGGGGTCCGTGGCACGGACCCCATCACGCCAAAAAACACGGGCGTGCCACGGAGCCCAACACGCCAGGGAGGGATCAGTGACACGTTGCCCCTCTGGCAGCCTGCTCCGGCCTTCTTCCATGCAACCTCGATTCAATGCTTGATCAGCCTTTCCCCGTGCCCTTTCTTGCACGCGTCGTACTCTAAAACTCTTGACTAACATACGAATAGGCCAACTAAACGTTAGAAACTTATGAGGTGTAACATCCTCCTTCCCTAAGGAACATTCATCCTCGAATGTCGTCTACAGGAGTTTAACTTTTTCAACTATTATCTTGGAAAAATTTCAGCAGAGTTTGTCCTGTAATATGAACTATCTAAAAACCCTGAAACACAGAAAAGTCCAACACAAATATCTCAAACAACACTATAATAACTCTTCCACAGCTAAGAGATAGCCAATCAGATAGTACTGATAACATAAGTAATAAAATAACAACTAAGTAACAATACCATATTAACTGTATAATCTGAGTCAATTCTGGAACAAGTGAGGATATCTAGACCTCATTTCATCCTCATCTTCCCAGGTCATCTCTACTTTATTTTTGTTCCTCCACAACACTTTAACGGAGGCCACATCTTTAGTCCTCAGCCTGCGAACCTGTCGATCTAATATTGCAACTGGCATCTCTTCGTAAGCTAGTTTTCAGTGACCTGAATATCTCCAATTGGTACCACTCAAGACGGGTCACCTATACACCTTTGCAACATAGATACATGAAATACTGGATGAATAGATTCTAATTCTGGAGACAACTCTAATTCATATGCCACTCGGCCTATTCTTCGGATGATCCGATACGGCCCAATGAATCTCAGGCTAAGCTTACCCTTCTTACCAAATCTCATCACACCCTTCATCGGCGACAAGGAATACCCAGTCATTCACATCGAATTCTAAGTCTCTGCGCCGTACATCAGAGTAGGATTTTTGGTGACTCTGAGCGTTAGTAACCGTTCTATGATAAGTTTAACTTTTTCTTCGGACTAGTGGATCAGGTTTGGCCCGAATAACCCTGCTTCTCCTACTTCGAACCACCCAACTAGGGACCTGCATTTTCGCCCATATAATGCCTCATAAGGCGCCATATGTATGGCAGAATGGTAACTGTTATTATATGCAAACTCAATAAGGGGTAAATGCTCGTCTCATCTCCCTCCAAAGTCTAGCACATACGCTCATAACATATCCTTGAGTGTCTGAATGGTGGGCTCTGCCTGGTCGTCTGTCTGGGGATGAAAGGTTGTACTCAGATTAACCTACGTTCCCGAACCTTTTTGAAACGACTGCCAGAATCTAGCTGTAAACTGTGCTCCTCTATCAGAAATAATAGATACTGGAACACTGTGCAATCGGACAATCTCTTTAGTATAACTCTGCATAGTCTTCAGCTGAAAATGTAGTCCGAACTAGTAGGAAGTGAGCTGATTTCATCAATCTGTCAATGACAACCCAAATAGAGTCAAAATTATGTCTAGTATGGGGTAACCCTGTCACAAAGTCCATATTAACTGCTTCCCACTTCCACATTGGTATAGCCATCTCCTGAGTTAATTTGCTAGGTCTTTGGTGCTCAACCTTCACCTGCTGACAATTAGGGCACTGGGCTATGAATGTGGCTACATCTTTCTTCATTTTTGGGCCACCAGTATATCTCTTTTATGTCCTGGTAATCTTTGTCGATCCAGGATGAAGAGAGTAACGAGAGTAGTGTACCTCTACATAATCTGTTGGTGGAGCCCTGCCGCATCTGGAACGCAAAGGCGATCTTTGTACCTCAATACCCTATCTTCGGCTACCTCAAAAGCCGCTAGTTCTCCCTATCGAACTTTATCTCTGAGCTGCGCTAAATGAGAGTCCTCATATTGCCATTCTTTTACCTCTACCACCAGGGACAATACTACTGTATTCTGAATTATGACCCCATCGTCCCCTAAACCTATTACCCGAACTGCTAAACTAGCTAATCGATGCAACTCTCGGGCCATCTCCCACTTTTCTGGACTCAGATATGCTAAACTCCCCATAGATCTACGACTGAGGGCATCTGCTACAATATTAGCTTTCCCTGGTTGATACAAGATGTTCACATCGTAATCTTTTAGAAACTCTAACCAACGGTCCTGTCGTAAGTTCAACTCTTTCTGCGTGAAAATATACTGGAGGCTCTTATGATCCATGAAAAATATCCACATGTGCACCATACAAGTAATGCCTCCATATTTTTAAGGCATGAATCACTACAGCTAACTCAAAATCATGGGTGGGATAGTTCTTTTCGTGCTTTCTAAGTTGTCTGGAGGCATAAGCGATTACCTCCTTGTGTTGCATCAGGACACACCCTAACCCGTCGCCTGAAGCATCACAATACATGGAATACCCCTCTGAACCTTCTGGAAATGCTAACATTGGTGCCTACATCAACCTATTTTTCAATTCTTGGAAACTCTGCTCACAGGCCTCGGTCTACTAAAATTTGGCTGATTTCTGAGTCAATTTAGTCAAGGGCACCGATAGGGTAGAAAAGCCCTCCACGAACCTCCTGTAAACCCGGCTAGACCAAGAAAACTGCGAACTTCTGTGGGAGTGGTAGGTCTGGGCCAAGTCTTTACTGCCTCTATTTTCTGTGAGTCAACTTGAATACTAGCCTCTGATATGATGTAGCCTAAGAAAGCTGTCGAATTCAACCAAAACTCAAATTTAGAGAATTTCGCATATAGCTGGCAGTCTTTGAGGGTCTGAAGTACTATCCGCAAATGATCCCTGTGTTCTGCTTCTGAGCGGGAGTGCACCAAAATATCATCAATAAACATGATCACAAACAAATCTAAGTATGAATACTTCTGGGGCATTTGTCAACCCGATGGACATAACTAGGAGCTTGAAATGACCATACCTAGTCCTGAAAGTTGTCTTCAGGACATCCTTCTCCTGCACTCGAACCTGATGGTATCCGGATCTCAGGTCAATTTTAGAAAAAAATTTTGCCCCTTGCAGCTGATCAAATCATCTATCTTGGGAAGCGGGTATTTACTTTTGATAGTTACTTTATTCAATTGCCGATAATCTATGCACATACGGAGAGAGCCATCCTTTTTTCTCGCAATAGAACTGGTGCACCCCACCGTGACATACTCATCTTGATGAAGCCCTTATCTAACAAATCTTTCAGCTGCTCTTTCAATTTCCTCAATTCAGCCGAAGCCATTCGATATGGAGGGATGAATATAGGTTGAGTATCTGGCAGCAAATCAATAGAGAAATCAATTTCCCTTTCTGGGGGATGCTAGGGAGTTCATCGGGGAACACATCTGGACACTCATTAACCACTGGGATGGACTGAAGAGTCGGGGATTATGCTTGCGTATCCCGGACTCTAACAAAATGGTAGATACAACCCTTTGCTATTAACTTCTTTACCCTAAGATAGGATATGAACTTACCCCTTGGCGTGGTTGTACTACCTCTCCATTCTCGGACTACTTCCCCTGGGAAATGGAATCAGACGATTCTGGTCCAACATTCTACAGTAGCATAACACGGTGCCAACCAATCCATACCCATAATTACATCAAAATCAATCATCTCTAGCTCTACTAAATCTTTTGAGGTCTGACGACCCACAATCTCTACTGTACAACCCTGGTAAATTCTCTTTGCAATAATAGAGTCACCTAGGGTGTAGATACTGAGAAAGGTCACTGAAGCAATTTTGGCACTATATCAAACTTTTGGGCTACTAATGGAGTAACATATGACAAAGTAGATCCCAGATCTATTAGAGTATAAACTGAGTGAGAACAGACATCTAATACACCTGTTACAGCATCTGGCGACGACTCTGACTCCTGTCTCCCTGGTAGTGCATATGTGCGGTCCTGGCCGCTACTTGAACTGGATGCCACGGATCTACCTCAGCCCCTGCCAACTGGAGCTGAGGGTCCGTGCCTTGCAGAGGGTGTTGTGGCATACGAACCTGCTGAAGACCTTTCCTGCTGACCTTGGCTACTCTGGTGCCTAGTCGGATAATTTCTCATCATATACCACTCCTGCCCGTAAGAATAGCAGGCTGTGGAGCCATATCTGCACCTCCCCAGGTGCTGCCTGTGGCAAGTACTGCATCGTGGCACTGTTAATTCTATTTGATCCGGTCCTGTCTGCTGCTGTGAGCGTGATTCCCGTGAACTCTTGCCGGGACCTGATTGTCCATGACGATCTGATATACTACCCTGCCGCTGCTGGAACAGGGGCCTGGGTGGCCTATCTGATAAGCGAGTGGAAAATCCATCTGAAAGTCTGTGGGCCTACCCCTGCAACGCTGCTCCTGACTTGCCCTCTCTATGGCATACTGACGCTGCCTGAGCTCCTCTATATTCTAACCAAATGCCTGCACCCTTGAAATATCCATATCCTCTCGCAATGTGACCGTAATACATGACTCCATATACTCTGGCACAAGTCCCATAATGAACCAATACACCCTAGTTGGCATGGTGTCAACAAACGAGGGCGCATACCTGGCTAAGGAATCAAACCTTAATGCATATTCTCTAACGCTCATTCTGCCCTTCTCTAGGTGCAAGAACTGCTCTACTCTGGCCTGCCGGACCTCTTGGGACAGGTAATGATCTATGAAATCCTCATAGAAAACAACCACGTAGGTGGAAGTGCATCTCTACCTCGGGATCTTTCCCAGATCTCGTACCACAAAACTGCTACATCTCGCAGACAAAATACCGCTAGCTCAACTAATTTAGTAGATGAGGCATGCATAACCCTGAATATCCTCTACAAGTGATCTATAAAATTTAGGGGATCCTCCCTACAATCAGTCCCTGTAAATTGTGGGGGACTCAGAGCGATAAATTCACGAACCCTCGAGCTACCAGGCCCCTCAGCGGCAGCTGGTACTACTGGTGGAGGCTGATGCTGGGCATCCATCATCTAAACCCACGTATAAAATGCACCTCTAAGCTCCTGATCCGATGGTACTGGAATAGATGGGGCTGGTACTGGTGTATCTACTGCCCTAGTGGGCTTTGAGTGCTGGGGAGATCGAGGGGAAGTCTCCCTATCTCCCTCAGACCGGGTCGACTCTGACTAGGTCCCCCTACTGGTGTCCTCTCCTGCCTTTATATCGAAATCTTGACCAGTCGCAATCCATCATGCATCTGACATTTTTCTCTGTAAAAACAAAATTACATAGCTTAAGGGATTACCCTATACAACTCAGCTCTATAGCATGACTGGAGGAGAAAGAAGAGCACTATTATGTCTCGTAGCCTCCTGTCTATAGACTGTGGTGCACAACACATCCATAGACAAGACTCTACTTGACATGGCTTGAAAACTCCCTGGGATACGACCTGCTCCGATACCAAGTTTGTCACGCCCTGCCTTAGGTGGTATGACTGGCACCTGGTGCCCTACTAGGGTCTCGACTGATCTGAATGGACTTATGCACTTCTGGTGCAAACTTACTTCCTAAATCAAGAAAACAACGGGCTATATCTCGGCTATAAACATATCCCTCGACCAATAAGGCCGCATAGTTACCTGTAAAATGAAATAGCTACCTAGAAACAGATAATGATAGGGAGTCCTATGCGGGCCGATAAGACCACCATGATGTCTAGTTATGACTGTAATGAAAATCAAGCGACTTACACATGCTATAGCCGACAAGGCCACTACTCAACGCTAAACAAGGCCCCACACGGTCGTCATCACAAAATGAAACGTACATTTGGGCCCCACACGGCCAACAACAGACTAACCACAGGGTACTGTATATCTGCAAGCCTCTAGGAGTAGAGTAGTGGTCGAGACAGGGCCCAAACCTTCTAACTATTAGCTCTGTAGGAAGGGAGCTAACTGTGCTACTAATCCTAAGTGGAAGCTACGAAGGTCCTGGTCTGTGCCTAGCTACACTTGGGCGTCAGTACAATATGTACCGAATATGTAAGGCAGTAAAGTAATAATTGAATGAGAGATGAAGAACTGAAATAATTGTACAGAAGGGCAAGAGTTTAACCTGAATAGTCTCGCTATCTGTAGTACATAATTAACAAGGCACACATATATGCAAAGAAGAACCCAACCGGGCCCACATAAGCATGGAAGGTACAACCCATACAAGAATAACCTACCTGGGGCCCCATAAGCTTCGACAGGTACAAGAAATATACATTATACTATCTGGTTATCGATGATATTAGTATACTGTAACTCAAAACAGCCCTCACAGCATCGATTTAATAGAACTTACTGTGGTCTTCACTACCTTACTCTACTAAAACTCGATATGGCCCTCACGGTCTCAGTATAACAGAATCAATATGGCCCTTGCGGCCTTAATATAACAGAACTCAATATGGCCCTCGCAGCCTCGATATAACAGAACTCAATATGTCCCTCGCGGCTTTAATATAACAGAACTCAATATAGTCCTCGCGGCCTCAATATAATAGAACTCAATATGGCCCTCGCGACCTTAATATATAGAACTCTATATACTACGGCAACTAATCACAATAGATATGCCTTTGGCTCTCTTACTGGGAGTCAAACTGTATTATAATACTCGGGAAGCTAACTTGCAAAAGGAATTCGCCTTAACATACCTCGATTTTCACTTATTCAGTAACTACTGAGTTTCAACTGGTATTCAAATGGCCCTTCCTAACTGGAATCATATTACTGAGAGAATGAGACTAGTTTCAGTACTAAATTCGGCAGAAACAATAACTTATAATACTAATATTGACTATACTTCAACTGAACAAAACACAGCTGAAAACGTATAATTTCCCTAAAGTTCATAAGGGAGAAATACTTACTTGAAGTCTGTGATCGTATAGAAACTAGTTTGAAGTCATTCCGACAACTTTGACTCGGCGGGGTTACAATTTGCCGGGCGAGTTTTACGAAACTGACTCCGTAGTAAATCTCCCTACGACCTTAAATGTTGATACCCAAAGTAATTTGAATTTAGACATCGTTTCATAGCATAAACGGATGCAAATCTCTTAGTTTCATCATCCTTTACTCTCTCTGCCCGAAGGTATATATATATATATATATGAAATGAAACAATCGAAAGCAACTCAATATATGTAACATTTGGGCGGTGGACAGGGGGTCCGTGCCAAAACACGGGCATGTCACGGAGCCCAACGTTCTAGGGAGGGGTCCGTGACACGTTGCCCCTCTAGCAGCCTACTCCGGCCTTCTCCCATGCAACCTCGATTCCGTGCTCGATCGGCCTTTCCCCGGGCCCTCTCTCGCATGTGTCGTACTTTAAAACTCTTGACTAATGTACGAATAGGCCAACTAAACTTTAGGAACTTAGGGGTGTAACAACGACTTCACTGGGTACAACATCCCCTAATTGCATTTTAGGAAATTAAACCTCATAGTTGTTTTATTTATCATATCTAGTTTAAATTATTGTTTTTTTCTTTTGTTCGATGAGAGGAGTTAGTTTATAATTTTACTAATAACTCACAAAATTTTCCTAGTACAAAATGGAGCAGAAAAATTTTGTTCGTTTTTATTTGTCTTTGGTAGCTTGCAGGTTTATTTGGAAAACTCAGATTGGATGCTCAAGAATACTCAATCTCAAAGACAGCTAGAGTCAGTTTTGATACAATGCATGCAGTGGCCTAGTATCTCAAGATTCTTCTTTCAACTTAAGTCTAACCAAGAAACAAATATGCAAGGATATCTAATGAATTGTCATTTGGAAGAGCATCAGCGACTCAATTCAAGTAACAAGTCCAAATTTCAAATCCTAATTTCAAGATCAAATTTGAGACCAAGGTACCCACCGGAAGAATATATTGTGATAACTGAAGATTCCAAAATGAAGACCTGAAAGAAGAGAGCCGAGACAAGTAGAGTAGATAGGATCTTGTATTTTTCGTTTTGATGTAATAACATAAGTAACAGACCGAAATTGCGACGGGACCTTACTCGACTCTCCAACTCATTCCCCCGTACATCCATCCGCCCACTTGAACTACACATGACTTGATTCCTTTATGACCCGGGATATGTAGGGTGTTCAAAATCAGGGATCGGTTGCACCTCTTTTCTTTTAATTCTTCTCTTACTTTGGATAAATAGTTAGGTCAAAATTAGTCATGCTATTCACTTCTTTGCCTGAAAACTCTCCGTGTTTCTAAGCAAAGAG
>JACEIK010004855.1:11108-26272 GCA_018107945.1 Datura stramonium
TTTTTAATTTTTATTATTAGCTAATTAATATATTTTATTTGTTACACTTTTAAAAAAAGAGAAGAAAATGACTAAAAATTTAAAAAAAAAAAGAAAAGAAAAGAGGAAAATAGCTGAAAAGCTAAAAAAACTATAAAAAAGGGGAAATGACTAAAAAAATAATTTAAAATACTAATCTAATTAACTAACTGATAGAATATACGCGCTCACCAAACATAGCGTAGAACTAGGTCGCTTACTTGGTTCCTTAACAGAAAACAGACACTAAATAACACAGAAAGTTTTACGTGGAAACCTCTTTGCCCAAGAGAGTAAAATCACGACCTACCCTTGTAGGATTTTTCAAACTCCACTAAACAGCTGGGTAACGTTCAGATTACAACCTCTTACAATCTAGGAATTAAAATCTTAATCTCTTTTCCCTTACAATACCTCTATTGCAAGTCTTTGCGATAACTATATCACAAAGAAACCAAAAGGCTAACTATAGCCTATCTATGAACGAGATTACAACTTAAAAACAATTATCAACAACAGCTTCTTTTAGTGAGGAGTAGGTTTATAATATTAGTACAAGAGACAAGAGATCAACAACATAAAAACAAATACAAATACAATATATTGCGACTGGTTTTTCATTCTTGTTGATGCTTGTCTTCAAGTGTCTTTTGCAAGAGAGGTAGTATCTTTCTTGTATGTAGAAAAAGTGAGTTACTTTGACTTGTGCCAAACCTATATCAAGTGAGAGAGAGAGAGAAAGAGAAGAGGAGAATGTTTGTCCACTGGGTAAATGTATGCATTGGGGAGCAGGTCTGCCACTATGCTGCGGCAGTAATGTAACAGTGACAGTCTGCACGTTTCCTTTTGCCAGTTGTACCATGTTGACCTTTGTCAGCCACTTCCAGATCCTTGATCTAGTTTTCCAGTAGGTTTGTTAGATCATCAAAACTAATACATAGGCTTACATCAATTTCCCCCCTTTTGATGATGACAAACCTATGAATAAATTCTTCTAGTCAGGCACCGCAAACACAAGGTCATTTAGCGCTTTCCATCTTACAGTTTCCCTTTGCACCAGTTTCTCCTTTCATGATTTCCCCTTTCACCAGTTCCTCCTTGCATGATTCCCCCTTTCATGATTCTCCCTTTCACCAGTTCCTCCCTGCATGATTTTCCCTTTCACCAGTTCCCTTTTACATCCTAACGAAACTTTCCCCTTTTGGCATCATTAAAAATAGAGCAGTAACACAGAGAAGAAATATATAAACAGAGTTAACTCATGGCTACTGGGGAAACACAACACGAATGAAAATAATGCAGTAAGTAATGAGACAAACAAAACAAATTTCAGTCATACTAGACAAAACACCCAAGTTACAAATGGGACAGTAGCAACATCACGATCAAAGTAAGAGATTCTGAACAACCATACAGACTGTGCTAGATAAAAAGGGAGAGACACAGAAGCAGGGCTGAAAAGGCTTTTGAAACAGAGGGATAAAAAGGGCCTGAAGTAGGGACGGATCAGAATTTGGAGAGAAGTTTGTCAATACGCTCATTAGCTGCTTCTTGATCGCGCAGCATCTGCTGGGTAAGGTCCTTTAGTTGTTTCCTCGGTGCAGCATTTTTATCCTTCAATGCAACATTTTCATTTTGAAGGTCCAACATAGCACCTGGTTCCCCTCCAGACTTCTCCGCCTTTAGAAGAGCAATTTCAGCCTCCCGCTAAGGAACCGCTCGAAAGGGACCACACAACAATGGCTCATAACTGGAAAACATAACAACAATGTCTCTGTCAATTTCAATAGTCCCATGCTACTGAGCTTCAATCAATCCGAAAACTGTGGACTGTATCCCGATGCCACCCCGCTTGGCTACACACTCACACTCCTCCAACGTTCTTATAGTGAATATCTGTTTCCTCATAGCCACAGTACCATTCCCCATGGGAACTCCAAAGTGGCCAAAAACCTTAGTGAGGAAATAGCCATAAGCCAGCCCATGTTTTCCATCTTTTGATCCTACAATCTTTATCATATGCTCAATCATGATAGCAGGCAGATTCAGTGGTTGAAATGAGCTAAGGCCTTCTATGATAAATAGATCATCTAGGGAGGCAATGGAGCGACGCTCAGCCCTGGGAAGGATGGCCTTGTTCACGAACTCGAATAGCAGCTGGTACTTAGGCTTCATCTGTTTTTAAGCATAAGGTCACTGTTTAGGTTCCCTCTAGTTTCCCAATGAGATTTTTGAAATATCGAGATGCTTGTTTATCCCTCACAGTGAATTCATCAGCAGTGTACACATCCAAGATTTTCCTAAGAGAGATAGAGTCCAGAATAATTTCAACTCCACCTCATAATCTTTACTTCATCGGTGAATGTTAGAGAGGAATAGAATTTAATAACTTCACTTTCATACATCGTTGGCAGGGGAGGGTCAAATAGATGTTCCCATCCTGATAGCTCACCATTTCCAGAAGCTCTTGCATTCCATTCATCGTTGTGATCTCAGGATTAAAAATTCTGCCACCTAATACTTTCTGCCTTCAAATATTTTTGGTTCTCTCCGTCAAGTGAGCATCAGTCTCCTTACGTGCAATTCTTTTACTCTTCGAGGGCACTGCAGCAATAGCCTTTTGAAGGGGTTGTGATACTGTCACACCTAGTTCCTCTGGGATTTTAGTTGGGTGTTTTCCCTTTGTGCGGGCCTTGCAACTCTGGCGAGACTCTCGCTCGACCTCCGAACTCTCCTTCACCAGTGCAAGGTAGTTTTCAATGTCCAACACCACTATAGGAGACGATGGGGCATCATCCTCAAGCACCATCGATCTGGTCAACCTACGCCACTTCAAGGTATTTTAGTGATTCTCTTCCAAAACTAAGGCCATTGATTTCTTGGCAGTACCCCGAGTAACTGGTCCATTTTTGGTTCCCTTATGCACCTTGGGAGTTTGTTAGGATGAGGTTTTGGCCATCCTCTGAAACACCATATGAAGAGAAATATCATCATCAGCAGAGCTGGAAGAGGAGACAACAATGGGCACAAATAGAGAAGGAGATACATCTACCATTGGCTCAGATGGAGTTGGGGTTCCATCCCATTTAGGAGGATTAGAGGCAAGAGATTCCTCCTGAGAAGGGTTCTCTTCACTTTCATGTGTAGAGGGTTCAAGCACTCCAATGGTATCAGATTCTTCATGATCGATAGCAGGGGTCTGTTCCCCAAATCCACCAGTTTGAGTGGCCAAGGCAGTGATAAAACCCTCAATAATGGCTTCTTCATGTGGGAGAATGTTGGAAGTTCCCTCCTTCAGTTCTGATAAGTTCCCATCGAACAAAGCTTCCCTAGATAGGTCGGAACCTTCCTTTGCATGAGGCCCAGCTGCCTCCCATACTCTGGTGGAAAATGCAGTGGCCGCCCCTATTTCTACTTCTTCACTATTACCGAACCGAACACCCCCATCTGAATCCTGACCAGTCGACGAGGGAATCTCATTTAACTTGATAGAGACATCTGGAAACTCCTCTTCATGGGACGGTGGTGGAGAACTTGTTAACTCACTGCTTGCCCCCAGGTTAAGGGGACTAGGACATTTTCTGGGCTCATACAGAGTAGGAAAAGGAGGGGGTTTGGAGGAAACCGGTGTATCCAAGATAAGATCATCAGGGTTCTGGTTCCTTTCAGATGAGGACTTGTGATCAGGGAAAAGAAAAGGAGAAACGGTGGAGGATGATTCATAAGCCATGAATGGAGGAGAGAGTTTTCAGTGGAGCAAAGAGTTAAAGAGGAGAGATGTGGAAGGTGGAGAGTACTAGAGGAGAGAGGGTAGAAATGATGAGGAAGGTGAAAGAGTGAACCATATAAATGAGGAACTGATCAGTACGACTGAGGGATGTGACGTTATAGGAAGTCGTATAGATTTTTGGAGGCAGGAGAAATAGAGCTAATGTGTCACAATCATAAATATTCAAACAAAAACTCAAACTAGGACTGAGAAAGCTAACCTGCTCAAGAGACCTGGTGCCACGTAAGGTTTCCTTGGAGATTCGCCTTTACTTTCTGATGTCCCCACAATGCGTGCATACCTATGACAGTATAGAGCTGATTTAGAAATGTTCATTTATCACTCTCCAACGTATACTTGCACTCTGAATCTATCCATTTGATGAGGAGGTTGCATCATAGGATTAAGAATTCGGTCTTATCAATCTTAACTTCAATTGACTTCTTTCAAAGTGTTCCCTCCCAAGTAATTTTGTGAAAATATCTGCTATCTGGTCCTCTGTTTTACATAACTGGATACTGATCAGGCCTTTCTCCACATTATCCCTAAGAAAATGATGTCTGACATCAATGTGTTTGGTTCTCTTATAATGCACTAGCACTGGTATTGTCACACATCAAAGGCATATTGGTCACAAAGATTCCATAGTCCTCAAGTTGTTGTTTGATCCACAGTAATTAGGCACAACATAAAGCAACAACAACATATTCAGCTTCTGCAGTTGAAAGGGCAACTGAGTTCTGCTTCCTAGTTCCCCACGAGATTAGGGAGGACCCAAGGAAGTGAGCCATCCCTGATGTGCTCTTCTAGTCCACCAGAAACCCAGCATAGTCGGCATCAGCATATCCAACGAGGTTAAAATTATCACCTGAAGGGTAGAAAAGAGCCAGATCAGAAGTGCCCTTAAGATATCTCAAAATTCACTTAGCAGCCTTCAAGTGTGATTCCTTAGGATTGGATTGAAATCAAGCACTCATTCCTACGCTAAACACGATATGAGGTGTACTGGCAGTTAAGTATAGAAAAGATCCAATAATGCCCCTATACATGGTCTCATTGACCAAGGAACCTGGTTCATCAGTGTCCAAGCGAGCAGCAGTTGCAAGAGGTGTATCAATGGGTTTAGAGCTCTCCATGTCAAACTTTTTCAGTAGTTCAGAGATATATTTTTGTTGACTTATCATGATTCCATCGGTCAATTGCCTGACTTGTAATCCCAAGAAGAAATTTAATTCTTTCATCATGCTTATCTCGAACTCACGTCCCATAAGCCTCCCAAAGTCTTCACACAGCGAATCGGATGTTGACCCAAAGATGATATCATCGATGTAAATCTGAACAATTAGCAAGTTTCTTCCCTTTTCTTTTAAAAACAAGGTGATGTCAATCTTCCCCCTTTTGATGTCATTACTAAGGAGAAATCTAGATAGACTCTCATATTAGGCTCGAGGGGCCTGCTTCAATTTGTAAAGGGCCTTATCTAATTTATGGACTTAGTTAGGATGCTCATAATCTTCAAACCTGTTCTCCTAGCCCCTCACCAGGTGATGATTGCAACTTCACTAGTTCTCCGTCTTCCAAATCATCATTTTGAGTAGTTCCCTCATTGTTCACGCTTGATTTATCAAAGATGACATGTATGCTCTCCTCCACACATTGAGTCCTTTTTTTGAAGCTCGATAAGCTTTTCTTTGTGATGAATATGCTACAAAGATACCTTCATCACTCTTTCTATCAAATTTTCTATCACACCCTACCTTAGGAGGCATGACTGGCACCTAGTGCCAAACTGAAACCTGGACTGACCTAGCTAGGCATAGGCACCTCTGGTGCTTGCCAGCAACTCAAAAATCAAGAAAATGATGAGCTATATCTCGGTTGTAAACACAGTCTCGGACTAATAAGGCCATGAAACACCTATGAAAGAAACAACTAACCCAATATCAAGATGATAAAAGGGATCTTATGCAGGCCGACAAGACCACCATACTGTCTAGTTACATACGAATGAAAAAATAGGCAATCATAGTCATACTATGGCCGACAAGGATGCCAACTAACCAGCTATACTAGGACCCACACGACCATCATGAAAAACATAATATACATAGTCCCCACACGGCCAACCACAACTAATAACTAAAAAACTTTAGCCTGCAAGCCTCTAAGAGTGGAACAATGGTCGACAGGGCCCCGACCTACCCAAAAGCTATACAATAAAATAACAAACCTTCTCTAACTATCAACTCCAGAGAAAAGGAGTTGACTGAACTGTTGACTCCGTCTGGCAGCTAGGAAGGTCCTGGATCACGTCTAATCATACCGCAGGCAAGTAATGCAGCTCCCAAAAGATAGGCTTCAATACAATATGTACCAAATATGTAAGGCAGTAATGAAAGAAGAATAAAGCTAACAGAAGGAATGAAAGTAACCAATAAGGAGAATAAGAATTTAACCTGAATAGCTTCACAACCCGAAATATAACTAGCAAGTATAAGCACAAACAAGAACCTAACCGGGCCTTCATAAGCCTGGAAGGTACCATCAACACAGAATAACCTACCTGGGCCCCCATAAGCCTCATCAAGTACAAACAATGCACACTCCTTATATCTAGGCTACTAAAGGTTCGTAAGCATACTATAACTCGGGAGTACTCGTCCTCTAAAGTTGTATCCAAGCTTGATAGGCTTCTGTTCTTGGTTGAGCCTTCTAGGCTCCTGTATCCGTGTTTGTGTCTGAGCTGTCTAGGCTCCTGTAGCCGTGTCTGTGTTTGAGCCATCTGGGCTCCTGTAACTGTATCTGAGCCGTCTGGGCTCCTATAACTGTATTTTAGTTGTTTGGGCTCCTGTAACTATATCTGAGCTCTCTGGGCTCTTGGAACTGGACCCGAGCCTTGGCTCGATTGAGGATTGTGATGCCACTGCAGCATAGTGGAGTCTAGAGGTGAATAGACCTCAATACAGACCTTACGGCCTCAATCTGGTCCCTTCAGAAATCATATTGCTCTTGTGAGCATAGACCCGTAGGCAAGAAAACATCCAATAATCCAGAAGTCGTATGTAGAGATCAAGCTAACTAGGGTTAACTTCTGATGAGGGTTACTATATCATTGTTGTCGTCTAAATTACTTGTAGCAGCTAACCACAATAGGCTTACTATGGAGTATTATAGATAAATAGGCCGTATTAACTCTATGACGAATGTAACTTGCCGATAAAGATAGCCTTAACATACCTTATTCGATGATTTTTAGGCGCTCAAGCAATTCCAATCCGAAGTCAGTAATTTCACTAATTTGCAGCCCTCACGCTGAGAAAGCGAGGCTATTTCAATACTAATAATTGAAAAACAACAATATCTTTCGATATAATTGACTATAACTTCAATTACATTTAATTCAGCTGAAAACGCATCAATTCTTGAGAATTCAGAAGGTAGAATTGCTTATCTATTGCCTGGAGCTGCTTAGGACTCAATTTAAAGTAAATTCGGCAACCTTTACTCAGCGGGGTTCCAGCTCACCGAGGGAATTTTCATGAAATAACTCCACAGCGATGCTTCTCGTAGGCCTAAAACTCGTTATCCAAGCGAATTTGTGTTTAGACGGAGTTTGACAGCATAATTCAAAAGAAATTAGATGAAAATTACGTGGGATCTCTGTTTTGGGTCGAGGGGAAATTTCATGTATCAATTAAATCATGAAGAGAGGCTTATATATATAGGTAGGCCGATGGCAGGGGGTGTGGCCCATCGCGCTGCACTAGGGGCGCCGACACGCCAGTGCCTGTGCTAAGGCAGGTTGTGCGACGCGGTGCCCAGCGTGCTCGGCCTTCCGTTCGTTTAACGACGCGCTCGTGTGCTCACCCCCCGGGCCTTCTCCCGGGTGTGTGGTATGCTATAATTCTCAATATACTTACGCACACAACAGTTGTACTATGAAAATTTATGGGATGTAACATCATCTCCCCCCCTCCTCTAGGAACATTTTTCCTCGAATGTAGTCTTTAGGCTCCAAAGACTTAATCTTCTTAACTATTGCCAGTAAAATTTTGGCAGAGTCTCCTATATAATATGGACTATCTGAAAACTTGAAACGCAGAAAAGTACAACATAGGCGTCTCACAAGACGCTATAACCAACTATCCCACAACATAAACGTGAATAACTGAACAGTACTAGTGATATAAGCAAGAAGATAACATCTCTACAACAATCTCAACTCAACTGTATAATCTGGGTAAGGTATGGAATAGGTGAGGGTATTTAGACCTCATGTCTTCCTCACCTTCCCAGGTCATTTTCTCTACATTTCTGTTCCTCCATAAGACTTTAACGGAGGCTACATCTTTAGTTCTCAGTCTACGAACCTGTGATAAAGGGCGTACTTATGCACTTCATAGACATTTTTTGCTCGTACTCTACTATGTTTTGAGAATAAAATATGTGTGCTTGCATGTATTATGTTATATATTTGTGAAATTAGCTAACACACATGATTAGATATTTTCATGGCTAAAAGTGATCGATTTGGGTGTGTTTGAGATGTTTGGAATGAAGTTGAAGAAGAAGGAATGAACTAAGCAAGACTAAGGACAAAAATAGTGCATTGTCACGTCCACACGACCAGCAGCACGAGGCGCCAGCACCTCAGTGCAACCAGCCACTCGACATGGCAGCAAAATGGCGCTACAAGTCGTGCGAAGCAGTAGAAACATTGGCGCTAGTCCAGGTGCGACGCGGCAACATCAATGGCACAATTCTAGGCGCGAAGCGGCCCTACCCCATGAGCGATGACAATGGCGACCTGCACTATGTTACCGCAATGGAAGGTGCGATGTGGCAAGAGGATTCACATGGAGAAAATTGATATCCTACTTCAACTTGGAAAAGGAACTTCAAATCCTAAATCAAATTTGTGAAGGAACAAGAAAAACATCAATCTACTACTATAAATACCCTTTTTTATGTTTGTAAGGAAGTTTTGAGAAAACCAATTTTTAGAGGTCAAGACATAAGTTTAGAGATATGATTTAAGAAGACAAGTATTGGACTTAGAAGTTTTATTTTACAAAATATATTGAGACAATTGTTGTTGCATTGTTCTTCCTTGTTTTTGCAATATTCAAGAGAGTTTCTTCCTATCATCATTGTAAGTATTAATTTATACTTTTGTCTATGAATGCTACGAATTTACTTATAATTATGATAGGCTAAAACCTCCACAACTAGGGTTGTGGGAACCATGACAAATTAACACACATAGGTAAAAATACTTAGTGATTCTTGAACGGGGTTTATACATGTATTGTTTTTCCCTTTGTTTTAATTGTTTCTTAACAGTTGCAAACATTGAAATTTGCCTTATTCTTACTCACCAGATCAAGGGAGTAATGAATGGGAAAAAGGATTAACAACGGAGATTTGAGGCTATCAACCCTCATCTAATAGCTTGACCTTGTCCGGAAATAGCTAATCTGATATCAAGGGTAAGGATCAATTAAGTATACATCCGCATGTGGACCAAGTTGCGTGGTGATAATCATCTAAATAGGGGACCAACCATTTAGGTGAAGCTAACTTAGAGATATTGCATGCTAAGCACCGGAATAGATCACTAGTATAAAACACCTTGTGGTTATGAAGTCATGGGAAACACACACCCTAGTTAGTTGCATTAATTTGGAATCAACCTTCACTTTCTCTCAACGACATTGTTTGTTACTTTTATAAATTCACCCCCTTCTTAGGAGATAATTGACTTAAAAGCTTAAGTACTAGTGTTCTTCTATATCCTTTCATATTCCTTGTGGATCGACCCCAACCTTGGTTGGGTTCTATATTTGACATAGACCGTGTTATATCTCATTACGAGNATAGCAACTGGAGTCTCTTCGTAGGCTAATTCTTCAGTAATTCGTACATCCTTTACTGGAACAACCCGAGACGGGTCCCATATGCACTTTCGCAGTATTCACACATGGAACACTGGATGAACAGATTCCAGCTCTGAAGGCAGTTCTAACTCATATGCCACTCGGTCTATTCTTCATAGGATTCGATATGGGCCAAAATCTAGGGATAACCTTGCCCTTCTTGCCAAACCTCATCACGCCTTTCATAGGCAAAACCTTGAGAAACACCCAATCATGTACATTAAATTCCAAGTCTCTACGCCGAACATCGGAATAGGACTTCTAGCGGCTCTGGGCTGTTAGCAAGTGCTTTCTAATAAGTTTCACTTTTTCTTCTGACTGATGGATCATATCAGGTCCGATCAACTTGGCCTTGCCTACTTCAAAGCAGCCTATGGGGGACCTACATTTTCGCTCGTATAAAGCCTCATATGATGCCATCTAAATAGCAGAATGATAAATGTTATTGTATGCAAATTCAATAAGGGGTAAATGCTCGTCCTAGCTCCCTCTAAAATCAAACACACATGCCCGTAACATATACTCGAGCATCTGAATGATGCGCTCTGCCTGGCTGTCTGTCTGGGGATGAAAAGTTGTACTCAAATTAACCTGTGTCCCCAAACCTTTTTGAAATGATTTCCAAAATCTAGCTATAAATTGTGTCCCTCTGTCAGAAATAATAGACTTTGGGACACCATGTAGTCGGACTATCACTTTAATATATAATTCGGCATAATCTTCGGCTGAGAATGTAGTCCGAACTGGTAGGAAATGAGCTGATTTTGTCAACCTACCGACAACAACCCAAATAGAGTCAAATTTGTGTCTAGTACGGGGTAATCCTGTCACAAAGTCCATATTAACTGCCTCATATTTCCA
This sequence comes from Datura stramonium, assembly GCA_018107945.1. NCBI lineage: Eukaryota > Viridiplantae > Streptophyta > Magnoliopsida > Solanales > Solanaceae > Datura > Datura stramonium. Next base: position 21,693 of record JACEIK010004855.1, read on the forward strand.
TGTAGGTACAACCATCTCCTGAGTTAGTCCGCTGGGTTTCTGATGTTCAGTTTTTACCTGCTGACAATTAGGCCACTGTGCTACGAATTCAGCTACACCTTTCTTCATTCCAGGCCACCAGTATATCTCCTTTATGTCATGGTACATCTTCGTCGAACCTGGATGAAGAGAGTAACAAGAGTAATGTACCTCTTCCATGATCTGCTGGCGGAGCCCTGCTACATCTAGAACGTAGAGGTGACCCCTGAATCTCAAGACTCCATCTTCCTTTAACTCGAAGGCTGTTAATTCACCTTGCTGAACCTTATTTTTGAGTTGTACTAGATTAGGGTCCTTATACTGCCGCTATTTTACCCCTACAACTAGGGACGATACTGTTGTATTCTGAATCATAGCCCCATTATCCTCCGAATCCACTACCCGGACTGCTAAGCTAGCTTGCCGATGCAATTCTCGAGCCATTTCCCGCTGTTCTGACCTCAGATGTGCTAAACTGTCCATGGATCTGCGGCTAAGGGCATCACCTATGATATTAGCCTTCCCTGGGTGATACAAGATGTTAACATCATAGTCTTTTGGAAATTCTAGCCAACGGCGCTGTCGCAAATTCAGCTCTTTCTGCATGAAAATGTACTAGAGGCTTTTATGATCAGTAAAAATATCCACGTGCATGCCATATAAATAATGCCTCCATATTTTTAAGGCATGAACCACTACAGCTAAATCTAAATCATGGTGGGGTAGTTCTTTTCATGCTTTCTTATCTGCCTTGAAGCATAGACAATTACCTTGCCCTGCTACATTAGAACACATCCTAACCCAACGCCCGAAGCGTCACAGTATACAGAATAACCCTCTAGTAAGACCAATACTGGTGCAGATGTCAATTTATTTTTCAACTCCTGAAAACTCTTCTCACAAGCCTCGGTCCAATGAAATTTGGCTGCTTTCTGAGTCAACCTGGTCAACGGTGTTGATAGGGTAGAAAATCCTTCCACGAATCTTCTGTAGTACCCGGCTAACCCTAGAAAATTACGAACTTCAATTGGAGTTGTAGGTCTAGGCCATGTCTTAACTGCCTCGATTTTCTGTGAGTCAACCTGAATACCCGCATCTGATATAATATGGCCCAAGAAGGCTACATAATTCAACCAAAATTCACATTTAGAGAACTTCACATATAACTGGCGGTCTCTGAGGATCTAGAGTACTATTCGCAAATGATCTCTGTGTTCCGCTTCTGAGCAGGAGTACACTAGAATATCGTCGATGAACACTATCACAACTAGATCTAAATATGGTCTGGAGATGTTGTTCATCAGATCTAGGAACATCGTTGGTGCATTTTTCAACCCGAAGGACATAACTAGGAACTCAAAATGACCATACCTGGTCCTTTAAGCTGTCTTCGGGATATCTTTCTCCCCAACTCGAACTTGATGGTACCTGGATCTCAAATCAATTTTGGAGAAATATTTTGCCCCTTGCAGCTGGTCAAATATATTGTCTATCCTTGGAAAAGGGTACTTATTCTTAATGGTAACTTTATTCAACTGCGAATAGTCTATACACATACTTAGGGAGCCATCTTTCTTTCTTATAAACAGAACTGGCGCATCCCATGATGAAGTATTAGGCCTGATAAAACCCTTTTCTAACAAGTCCTTAAACTATTCTTTCAACTCTTTCAACTCAGCGGGAGCCATGCGATACGGAGGGATGGATATAGGTTGAGTACCCGGTAGAAAGTCGATGGAGAAATCGATTTTACGCTCTGGGGGAATACCGGGAAGCTCATCTGGGAACACATTTGGAAACTCACTAACCACTGCGATGGACTGAAGAGTCAGGGGTTTTTCTTGCATATCCTGAACCCTAACAATATGATAAATACAACCCTTCGTTATCAACTTTCTCGCCCAAAGATAGGATATAAACCTACCTTTTGGCGTAGCTGCATTACCCATCCATTCCCGCAATACCTCCCTTCGAAAGTGAAATCGGACAGTTGTGGTCCAACACTCTACATTGGCATAACATGGTGCCAACCAATCCATACCCATAATTACGTCGAAATCAATCATTTCCAACTCCACTAAATCTGCTAAGGTTTGACAAACAACAATCTCTACTGTACAACCCTATGGTAAATTCTCTTTATGACAATAGAATCACCGACGGGTGTAGACACTGAGAAAGGTCGTTGAAGTAATTCTGGTGTTATACCAAACTTTTGAGACACTAGTGGAGTAACACAAGACAGAGGGGAAGATGGATCTATTAGAGCATAAACTGAGTGAGAACAAACATCCAGCATACCTGTCACAACATCGGGTGATGACTCTGACTCTTGTCGTCCCGGTAGTGTATTTGTGCAATCCTGACCGCTGCCTGAACTAGATGCCCCTGATCTACCTCGGCCTCTACCGGCTGGAGTTGAGGGTCTGCGCCTTGCAGCAGGTGATGGAGCATATGAACCCACTGAAGATCTATTTTGCTGGTCCCGATCGCCCTGGTGTCTAGTCGGACAATCCCTTATTATATGTCCCTCCTGTCCACAGGAATAATAGGCGGTGGAACCGTACTTGCATCTCCCCGGATGTCACCTGTGACAGGTATTGCAACGTGATACAGCTGGTCCCATCTGATTTGGACCCCTCTGTTGCTGCGAGCCCGACACTCGTGAACATTCACCAGGACCTAACTGTCCACGATGATCTGATCTTCTGCCCTGCTGCTGCTGGAATGGGGGCCTAGGTAGCCTACCTGGTAAACAAGGACTAGGACCACCCTGAAAGTTTTTCTGAAAGTTTGCAGGTCTAGCCCTCCGATGTTGCTCCTGACCTGCCCTATCAATCGCGTACTGATGCTGTCTGAGTTCCTCTATGTTCTGAGAAAAGGCCTGAATCTGTGAGATATTCATATCCTCCTGCAGTGTGGCTGTGATACAAGCTTCCACATATTCTAGCGCAGGTCCCATAATAAAATGGTGTACCCTGGCTAGCATGGTATCAATAAATATAGGCGCATACCTGGCCAAGGAATCAAATCTTAATGCATACTCTCTAACACTCATTCTTCCTGGCTCCAGATGTAAAAACTGCTCTACTCTGGCCTGTTGGACCTCTCGGCAAAAGTAGTGGTCTATGAAAGCTTCAAAGAACCTAGGCCATGTAGGTGGGGGTGCATCTCTGCCTCGGGATCTTTTCCAACTCTCATACCACAAAACTGCTACCTCTTGCAATCAAAACACTGCTAATTCAACTGATTCTGTGGACGAGGCATGCATGACCCTAAATATCCTCTGTAGCTGATCTATAAAGTTCTAGGGGTCCTCTCGTCGATCGGTTCCTATAAAACTGCGGAGGACTCAAAAAAGGAACTCGCGAACTCTCGAACTCCCAGGCCCCTCAGTGGGCTCAACAATAGCTGGTATTACTGGCTGAGGCTGACGCTGGACAGCCATCATCTGAACTAACATATAAATTGCGCTCCCAATCTCCTGATCTGATGGCACAGGGATGGCTGGAGGTGGCACTGGTATATCTACTGCTATGAAGTGCTCCTGGTGGGGTGGAGAATGCTGGGGAGATCGACGTAATGTCTCCCTATCGCCCTCAAATCGGGCCGACTGTGACTGGGGCCCCTGACTAATGCACTCTCCTGCAGCGACATCCAACTCCCAACCAGTCGTGTGTCAGATATTTCTCATTAAATAAGTAGAATAATGTAAGCTTAGGGAGTTACCCTATACAACACAGCTCTATAGCATGACTGGAGGAGAAAGGAGGGTAACCACGCTATTATGCCTCTTAGCCTCCTGTCTATAGAATGTGGTGCACAACACACTCATAGACAAGACTCTACTTGACACGGCTTGCAGACTCTCCAGGATACCACCTACTCTGATACCAAGTTTTGTCACGCCCCACCTTGAGAGACATGACTGGCACCTAGTGCCAAACTGGAACCTGAACTGACCTAGCTAGGAATAGGCACCTCTGATGCTTGCTAGCAACTCAAAAACCAAGACAACGACGAGTTATATCTAGGTTGTAAACACAGCCTCGGCCCGGCAAGGCCACACAACACCTGTGAAAAAAATTAGCTGACCTAACAACAAGACGATAAAAGGGATCCTATATAGGCTGACAAGACCACCATGTTGTCTAGTTATATCCGAATGAAAAAATAAGGCAATTATACTCATACTATGGCCGACAAGGCCACGAACTAACCAACTACACTAGGCCCCGCTGGCCATCACGCAAAACAAATATACATAGGCTCCACATGGCCAACAATAACTAACAATCGAGAAACTATAGCCTGCAAGCCTCTAAGATTGGAATAATAGCCGGGACAGGGACCCGGCCTACCCAAAAGCTATACAACAAAAGAACTGTCACGCCCCGCCTTGGGGGGTATGACTGGCACCTGAAGCAACTGAAAACATCTGAATATAAACAACATAAGTAGAAAAGTTTGTCACGCCCCGCCTTGGGGGGTATGACTGGCACCTGGTGCCCTAGTAGGACCTGGACTGCTAACTGGTGAGCCTAAGCACATCTGGTGCCTGG
>JACEIK010004855.1:38505-51656 GCA_018107945.1 Datura stramonium
GTTTATATCACAATAAACCGAAGTGGGGGCTTTATATACTTGGGCCTGGACAGGCCCAACGTGTCACGGAGCCAACGCGGTGGCCCCACCTCCGTGACACAGAGCCATCGCGGAGGGGCTCTGCCTCAGCGCCTTCCGCGGTGGTTCAACAGAATTTTCGTCCGATCTTTTCTCGGGCCTTTTCCTAGCACGTATGACTTTCAAATATGCTTAACTAACGTGCGAGTAGGCCAACTAGATGCCGGGAGTCTTACGGGGTGTAACAGGAGTAGTCGTCCATGATCACAAAGATGTACCTTTTCCCTCCTCTGCTGGAAGATCTCATCGGTCCATATAGGTCTATGTGAAGCAACTCGAGAGGCCTCGATGTGCTTACATCCTTCTTTGGTTTGAATAAGGACCGAACCTCCTTTCCTCTAACACAAACGTCGCATATCTTGTGATCAGTAAACATCAGGTTGGGCAGTACACGGACCAGGTTCTTCTAGATTAATTTATTCAGTAGTGATGGACTCACATGCCCAAGTCGTCTGTGCCACAGTCCACCATCATCCTCCAAAGTGCTCAAACAAGTTATACCATAATCTCTGATGGAGCTCATTTTCGCCAAATAGATGTTTTTTCATCGTTTAGCAACTAGAATAACTTCCCCAGAGTCAATGTTGGTCACAGTGCATGAAGCTGACACAAACCTTATTTCATTGCCTTTGTCACAGATCTAAAACACTTAACAAACTGTACTTCAGGCCTTCCACATAGAATACATTTTCAATGGCATGAGATATACTTTTCTCGACTTTTCCCACGCCTAAAATGTATCCTTTCTTTCCATCACTGAAGGACACACTACCTCCTTGAAGGGCTTTGAGAGAGAGGAATTCTTCAATCTTTCCATTCATGTGCCTTGAGCAGCCACTATCCATAAACCAACTTCTGACCACCATCTCCTCTCTCGCTCTGCAATGAGCATTAGAGATCAGTTTTAGGAACCCATATTAGCTTGGTTCCCCTCAGATTGTGAAAGGGATGAATAATGTTCCTTCTAGCCCATGTAGGTAAGCCTACTTTCCTTCTTAGAGAACCAGGTTCCCCAGAGCATGCATTCTGACTTACAAACCTCACATTATTCCTAACAACAGTTATTCTAGCTTTACACGTATCTTTGTAATGCCTATTATTACCACAATGTGTGCACAACCAGTTATTCGGATTAGACACATATTTACTGGGAGGATCATAGGGAACTTTTGCTTTCCCAAATCCATACCTTCCCTTAACTGCCCAGATCTAATATTTGCAGAGACAAGGGCTTTAGAGGACCAGGTCCATTTGAGACACTTGTCAAGGTCAGCTTTCATTCTCATTAGTTCCTTATGAAGAACCTCATTTCTCTCAAGTTGAGCTAATAAACTCAGTTTAGTTTTTTTAAGCTCCTCCTCCAGCTTAGTTTCAAACTGAGTGAGAGAATCTTTCTCTTTAGTTTCACTCCCCATGTACTTCATGAGTTTTTCATCTAGAGACAGATTATTTGTAGCCAGCTCATTAAGTCCTTCATTTAGTCTAATGTTCTCCTCAGTTAATGATCTTCTAACTCCTTCAGATTGATCTAACTCAGCAGCTAGAGTGTCTTTTTCTCTAGCTATACCATAATATGCATCAATTAACACATTAGCAAGAGCCCTTAACTCCTTTTGTGAAAGAGTTTTGAGATTCTCCTGTAAGTCAAGAAATCTTACCTCTTCATTGTCTTCAGCATCAGATTCCGCCATGAGTGTGAATATCGAGTCAAAATTTGAGGGTCCATATTCCTGAGCGTACATAGAGGTGTCTGGTTGATTTTCACCTCCTTGGTTAGATTCGCTTGATATGTCCCCCCAGGTTGCCATTGCTTGTTTCACCACCATGTCAGCAACTTCTCTTCTTTTGTATCGGTCCTGTACCTGGTTCCTCCTCTGCATCTTATTGTCTATGCATGGGACAGTCTTTAATAAAGTGTCCAGGCTTTCTACATTTACGGCACAAGTCATTAGCTTTAGGATAGTTGCTCGAGTTTCTCTTTTTTTCAAAGTTTCCATCTTTCCTTACTATCCTTTGAAATCGTCCGGTTAAATAGGCCATGTCAGGTTCCTCTTTATTAGAATCACTTTTTGCTGCCTTGAGAGCAAGGCTCTTTTCCTTCTTTGGTTCTCTCCTTTCAAGATCTTGTTGTTTCTTGAGTTCATAAGTTCTGAGATTTTCAATTAATTAATCCATGGTCAGCTTTTTCAGATCCTTGGCTTTAGGGATAGCATACTGAGAATCTTCCTGACAAGCTTGTTCGTCTTGATGATTTCACCCAGGAAATGTAGCTCATTGATAATGGAGGTGAACCTGGTGTGCATTTCTTGAATAGTCTCTCCCTCCTTCATTTTTGAATAACTCATATTGAGTTGTGAGCATGTCAATCTTCGACTGTTTCACTTTACTGGTGCCTTCATGTGCTTTTAATAGTGCTTCACAGATTTCCTTTGTTGTTTCACAAGAAGAAATACGATTGTATTTGTCTGGGCCAATTTCGCAGACCAAAAATTTCTTAGCCTTGAAGTTTTTCTCCACTGCCTTTCAATTCAAATCACTATACTCCTTCCTTATTTTTGGAACCTTAGAGCCACCTTCAAGAGTCTTCATTGGCACAAATGGTCCATCACAGATGATATCCCACAGTTCTGAGTCCTCAGCCATAATGTAGTCGTGCATTCTCGTTTTTCACCATCCATAGTACTGTCCATTGAACCTAGGAGGTCGAGTAGTCGATTGTCCTTCTTCTAAGTTGGGTGGAGCAGCAATTAGAGCTTGTACTTTTTAGGTGTTAACCGGTTAGAAAGAACCTACTCTGATTCCAATTGATAGAATATATGCGTCCACCAAACACAGCATAGAACCAGGACGCTTACCTGGTTCCTTAACAGAAAACAGAAACTAAATAACACAGAAAGTTTTACGTGGAAACCTCTTTTCCCAAGAGAGTAAAACCACGGCCTACCCTTGTAGGATTTTCCAAACTCCACTAAACAATTGGGCGATATTCAGATTACAACCTCTTGCAACCTAAGAATTAAACTCTTAATCCTTTTCCCCTTACAATACCTCTATTGCAAGCCTTTGTGATAACTACATCACAAAGAAATCAAAAGGCTAACTCTAGCCTAGCTATCAACGAGATTACAACCCAAAAACAATTACCTATAACAGCTTCTCTTAGTGAGGAGTAGGTTTACAAAATTAATACAAGAAACAAGAGATCAATAACATAAAAGCAAATACAAATACAATATATTGTGGCTGGTTCTTCATTGCTGTTGATGCTTGTCTTCAAGTGTCTTTTGCAAGAGAGAAACTGTCCTTTTTGTGTGTAGAAAAAGTGAGTTTCTTTCACTTGTGCCAAACCTATATCAAGTGAGTGAGTGAGAGAGAGAGAGAGAGAGAGAGAGAGAGAGAGAGAGAGANGAAGGATGTTTGTCCACTGGGTATATGTATGCATTAGGGAGCAGGTCTGCCACTGTGCTGCGGTAGCAATGCAGCAGTGGCAGTCTGCAAGTTGCCTTTTGCCAGCTGTACCATGTTGACCTTTGTCAGCCACTTCCAGATCCTTGATCTGGTTCCCAGTAAGTTTGTTAGATCATCAGAACTAATACATAGGCCTATATCACTAACCTACATTAACTCAAAAACCTCTCCAACAAACCCCACTCCTTCACATCTCTCACCCCCACACTCCTCTTCCCTTGTTTTACTCACCAGCACTTCCCCTATCCGCTACTTCTTAGGCACACACCAAACACAATGAAAAAAATATATAACACAGACGGAATAAAAAGGAAGGACACGAGAATATATAAAAAAAGACACGGATACAGAGAAAAAAAAAGAGAGAAAGAACAGAAAAAAACACAGAGAGACGGAAGGGAAGAAAGTCAAGGTCCTGTTGCTCTTATTCAGACTGTTGCTGCATTATTCAGTTAGTAAAAAATTCATTCTTATTTATCAATTTCTTTTTGTTTATAAGAATTTATTTGTATTTACATCTCCAATTTTAATTGAATTATATTATTAATGAGTAGGCTATTAATCCTATTCTTGTGTTTATTCATTTATATTTTGAGTTAGCATATTTGGGTGTTGATTTAAATAACAAAATATTTGATTTAGTTAGATAAATATGAAATGATTTTGCTTCAAATAAAAATTAGTAGTGGTCCTTTCTCATGAATTTCAAGATTATCGAATTCTAGAAGACATAATAATTTCTTATTATTTTTAGTAGGATTAATAATANCTAGCAAGATTTAAATTTTATTTGACTAATTATTTCGTTGGTATTTTTATACCAAAATAAATCTGACCAAAAATCTAAATAAAATAAACAAAGAAAAAAAAGAAAAACAGAAAAGAAAGCAAAGGGGTGACTGAAAACAAAACAAAAGAAAAGAAATGAAAAGAAACCAAAAAAAAAAAAAGAAAGGAAAAGGAAACAGCAAGAATAAAAAGAATAAAATATAAGTTAAGAAAAAAAAAAGGAGCAACGGAACTAAAATAGAAAAGAAAAGACGAAGAACATAGAAAAAGTGAAAAAGAAAGAAAAATAGAAAAGATTTTTTTTAGAAAGGAGAAAGAAAAGAATAGAAAATTTGTTGTATGTTGTGAATTAATTTTTACAAAAAGTTAAGAAATTTAACGAGTTTGCATAATATTTTCTCTATAATAAAGGTTGATATTAATTTTTTTTCTATATTAAAATTCATCGCTTACTTTTGTTGTTTTAACGGTGATATGATAAAATTCAATTTTTAAGGTTTCTTTACTAGTCCATTGTGATTTTATTATTATTATTATTGTTATTGTTGTTTATTTTCGATAATGTTCAATAAATTCTAGGTCTGCTCATATTTGTAAAAATAAGTTTGTGGTTATGCATTTTAACTTAAATATTTTGTTAAAATATTAATCTTTAACGTTGCCTCTCAATTAAGAATAATAAATGTTTAGCAATATTAAAGTGAATTCATAACATAATTGACATATATAATATTCAATAATTATTTTTAGCCGAGTATAAGTCAATAAAGCGACCGTGCTAGAACCATGGGACTCGAGGGATGCCTAAGTAACTTGGAACACCAAAACTCAATTCAAGTGGAATAAATTATTCCTTTTCAAAATGTCACTTCTATTGGAAAAACTCTTTTCAAAACCTTCCCTTAAGCGGGGACGAGAAAAAAAAAAGGGTGTGACAGGTGGGCATTCGATACTTCGATTCGGGTTTTTAAAATTTTGGTTCGGTATTTCAGTTTTCGATTTTTCACAAATGTGTATCAAATACAGTAACCAAACTAATTCGATTTGATTCGATTTTTTTAAAGTTCGATTTGATTTATTCGATTTTTTAAATTCGATTCTTTGATATTTATTCGAATGAAATAAGATAACTAAATTAACAATAATAAATCAATAAAACTTGTTCATAGCTTCACGCCTCACTTAGCAATAGCATATTAGAAAAGACCTAATTGCAAAAAGATGCCTCACTTGGCAAATATCAATAGGAAAGGAAGCAGTGGGCGGTAACAGTAGACTGCATCACTGGTTCACTACCCAATTAACATTTAAAAATTTAACAAGCAGTAGCAACTGCAGTAAGTCAGCACTCAGCAACGCCTCAATCTCAATGTGCTTGGCTGCTTTGCCCATGCTCACGCCTCACTTTATTGCAGTAAGCAACAAGCGCAGTAGCAGTGATGACTGTCGTCTCATCTGGTCGAAGCGAACTAGCGAAGACGAAGTAAAAGTAGACGATAGTATACACTATATAGAGTACTAGTTACCTAATAGGGTTGGACTTAGGTTTGGGCCTTTGGGAGACCCAGTGACCCACTGTCCAGACCCAACAGATAAGTAAAATTTGAAAATATAAATGAAATTCGAAAATATACCGTACAACTTTGGTATTTCGATATTACCGAAGATCAAAAGTATAATACCGAATAATGAATTGAAGTACCAAAATATTAAAAAAAATTATACCGAAATCGATCCAAATTACCGAAGTACCGAACTAGTTCGGTTCGGTCCGGTTGTCCGGTATTGCGGTATTTATGCCCACCTTTATCTTTTCTATTCAATTCTTAACTATCGTGTTCTTTAATATTTTTATTTGCTTAGTTAATTTTTTTTCTTCTATTCTTTTTACTGATGATGTTAATTTTTTGTTTCTCCATATCACAGTGTTTTCAAATGTGAAAGCAGGTCCGGGAACAAAGTAACTGAATGCTACTTAAGAAAGTATGTAAGTGTCCTTTCACAATTGTGTGGATCAATTTTTAATAAGTCTATTGAGAATATTAGGATATAAAATTATTTTATAATTTTCATAATATTATCTAATTCGCAGAAAAATTATTTAACATATAAGTAAAGTCCTCAAGATTTTCATTTTTGTTTGTTGGTAAAAATACTCAATATTTTAGATATTCATAGATCATTACAATTATTTCTGTATCTTTTAAAATTACTACTTGAAAATGCAAAAATATTGGGTTAGATAAAAAATAATTTAGTAATATTGTTTGTCTTTCTCTCCTCACTTTCTTCTTCAATAAATTTGTCTGTTTTGAATTCGATTCATTATTTATTATTTTTATTGATAATAGATTTTTATGTTAATATTAAAAGATTTTTCTTAGTAGTTTTAAAAAGGTAAAAAATACTAATAAATGAGTAATGAGAATTCGTCAAGATAGAAAGTAATTTTATTTTTATAAAATTAATAATATGTGAAAAAGAAGACCAATACGATCTTGGGGATATTACTCCTGGTCAAGGATACCGGTTTCTAAAGGTATGAATATGAGAAAGAAAAAGAAAAGAAAAAAAATATGTATTATGATTTATAATTTGCGGATATATTTTGTTAAATATCTAAATTATATCTTGAAGAGGAATTAATATTTATATAAGATAAATGTTAGATCGTAAATCTTTTAAAAGTAGAAAAAGATCATAATAATTAGATAAAAGAAAGTTATTAAATCTAGAATTATTGTTGATACTACTCAAACCGTGATAAATATTTCAATTTTTTTATAAATAAAAAAGGATGATAGAATATTGATATTATGACTTTCTAAATTTATAAGGCTTCTTTATGTAAAAAAAAAATTTGCAAATATATATATATATATAACAAGACAAATTTGAAAAATATCATATGAAATTATACGATCACGGTCATTCATAAAATTATAAGGAATAATTCTCGAGAAAGCGTTGGAGTACATTCGTTAATGTATTTTAGTGGCATGTGATTTTTAAAAATTTTTAAAAAATTAAAAAAGGAAATAATGATGTGATTATTTAAAAGTTGAAAATTTTAAAAAAACAAAAAAAATAAAATATTTAATAATATTTTTAATTATATTAGTTTTTTTTTGTTTTTGGTAATTTAAAGATTTTTTTAGATTTTTATAAATTAGTAGAAAAAGAAGAAGTGAATAATTATCTTGATTATTTAAGAAACGTAAATAATTGTTATTAATTATACGGAGGAATTGAAGAGGCAAAAATTAATAAATGAAAAAGACAACAAATAAAAGGGAGAACCGAGAAGTAACGTTCGGCGAATACAAAAAAATAAGATTACATACTAAAAGTATTACTAAAATAAAATTAATAAACAAAAAAATTATCAAGAAAATAATAAAAAGGAAAAAAGGTGATACGAGAAAATATCAAAGCCAATAAGATTTTTCTTTTGCTTTTCTTAATTAAATTCTTAAATCTTAAAAGTTTGAAAATTAAATTTTAATTTAAAATATTTACTAGTGATATTAAGAAAATAATTTAAGACTAATAGGTTAAAATTACACGATTCTTAATTTGGCATATACAATTGGAAGATCAAAATTAAAGAGGATCATTTGTTCAATAATTGTCAAGTTAAATTTTCTTTTACTATTGACATATCAATCTCACACATGAAAAATGGAAAAAATAAAAACAATCTATGTGTAAAGATCAATATTTTTATTAACATTTTTTAAAAATAATTGTTTAATATAATTTGTATTTTTGAACAAATTCACTAGTATAATTATAAAAGTATGTGATTTTATGAATAAGTGTGTGATGATATTTTCTTGTCTCTCTGTATATATTAAAAATAGATATAAACTAAATTTATATATAATCGATAAAATATTAGATTTACCAATCCATATAAATAACTTTTATTAATGTATTTATATATAATCAATCAAATTTAAATGTACCAAATCACTAACCAATGTGAACAAGAAAATATCTTTTTCCGTGTTTTAAGAAAAATACAAGCTATTTTCTGTATGTATATTTTTTGTCTCTTCATTTTGAAAATTTGAAGAATTTAAAATTTCAGGTACAGTAATTATTACCTTTTCTTTTCAAATAATAAATAAATTAGAATTTTTCTTGGCCCTATATATCATATATATTGGAAAGCATGAATGAAACTAAGCAGAAGAAACTAAGCAGAAAACCATTAAGTGGGCCCACTTACGGACAAAAAGTCTTCTTCTTCCTCCTACTTCATTCTTCACTTCCCTCTCTTTCTCTCTCTTAAATTCAAAGATTTTTCCAAGATTTCAATTTTTTGGCTAACCCTTTGGAAAATAGTAGCTGGGTTTGAAGTTTTTTTCTTGTGTGAATTTGATATTATTTGGATTGATTTGGAGTTCATCATATACGTGTCAATTGGGTTGCTTTAAGTGTAAGTCATAAAAGAGGAATCTTTGTCACTTCATTTCTTATTGTATATCTACTTTGCTATTTTTTTATTTTTTATATTTTGAAGACAAAACTGGCTAATTCATCTGTTAAATCAAAAAGTGTAATCCTCTTTGATTTGGGTGGGCTAGTTATACTCCTACCAATCTTCAAATTAAGTGATTTCTTGGGGGAAAAAAGATTAATCTGCGTAACTTCATTTTTAGTGGTATTTAGTTTTGCTGTAGTCAAGAGTTGAATTCTTCTTTGGTATACTGTTCTTTAAATTGAGTGATCTCCTGTAAAGATTTAATCTTTGTAGCTTTAATTCCGATGATATCTATGTTGCTGATTGTTTATGAAGCCAAAAATGGCTAATTCCTTCGTGAAATTCATGATGTTGTAGTCTTCTTTCTTTTGATTTAATTATACTCTCATCCTCTTTAAATTGAGTCATTTCCTGAAAGATTTGCTGCCCTGGTAATCAGAATTTGGACCTGCTTCTTTGTGTCTTTTTCCTTCTTCTTCCTCTTCTTCTTCTTTTTTTTTTGCTCTGGTATCATAAATTGTTGACTTGTTCAGCGATTATTTCTGTTGTTGATGACTTGAACTTCTTTGACGGTTTCGATAGCTATAGCTAAAGGACTGATTCTCTTAATCAGTGACTTAAGAAAGAGAAGTATTACTTTCTGATTTGAGATAATTTTCTCTGGAAGATCAACCTTTTAACAATTTTGTCAATGGGACAATGAAAATTAAAAGGTTGATTTCTTTGTAAACACAGCCTGAACATTCAGGACAATTTGCGAATACTGATTCTGATGCTTCAAGGTTTCCACTAGTATATGTGAAAAAACTAATTACCTTTGATCGATGATTATTTAGAGGAACAGTTTGATACTTGTTGATTTAGATAGTTTGGGATATTTCATCTGGAATGGTGAGTTATTTAGTCACCAAATGTTTAAGGGGATGCTTCAGTTTATATCTGTAAGATAAAAATCTTGTGGGTTAAGAGCAAAGTTTAGCCGCATTGTGTTTGACTAACTACTAAGATACCGTGGTCTTAACAGCCACCTCCTCCTGCTGCCATTTTTGAACAACCTTGTTTTCTGAAAGCTTTTTCCTTTTGTACACTGTTTTCATCAGATATTATTTTGTTATATGCATAAATGCTATTCTTAGTTAGTATTTGATAAACCATTTCTTCATCAAAGGAGTTATGACCTGAAATTCAAATTGGTATAGGCCAAACATTATTAAGCAGGGTTGTTTTAGACAATTACGATGTTGTAGAAGGATTTATCCAAACTATGCTGCAATGTTAGTCCTTCATTGTTGTACATTGTTAAACCTGACTTTTCGATGCAAATACTGAAAGTTGAGTCCTTTTTCTTGAGGGAAACGAGTATGTTGCCTATAATGAATATGATTTTCATTCTTATTCTTATAAACCTGGTATTCTTTTCAATTTATGATCTTTTTTTGTTTGAAAGATTATTATCAGTGCATTACTTTATTGTTTGAGAGGAAGGGTCTATTTTGTTCGTTTAAGAACTTCACTTTTTAATCAATTGAGTTGGGCAAATCTGCAGGTTAAAATATTCCTGGGATCAGATGTAATACATGTCAGCACTCTGGTGTTAACCCAAGATCGAGTGGAAGCATGGGGAAACTAGAAAATGAGAATTCTGAGCAAATAGATGGTATAAATTCTGGTAGGTTATGCCAATTTTGTGGCAAAAAGCAAGATACTACAACTTGTTTGATCAGTCCGGCTGCTTCATTTCATAGCAGTAACAGCTCTATCTCATGTTACAGTATGCTCTCTTTTCCTTATCCCATACTTTTGACCATCATTTTCATTCTCTTCATCATTGCCTCATGTTGGTTCCTTATTCTTTTACCATTCAGGTGACATTTCAGGTGATGCAATCTCAGATGGGAGGTTAGTTGTAATTTATTTATGTTAAAATCTATTTAGGTTGAGGTTAAAATACTGTCTTCTTTTCCCTGGGAAATGAGGAAAGTCTGACTCATGTCAATGTGGTTTTCATTTTTAAATCTGTTCAGGGCTTATATTGATGAATGTAGCACAGATAGCAGTCAAGAGGACTCCTGTTCTACCATGCGCACAGGAAGGGATGCAGAACATATGAGAAATGGTAATTGTGAGGAAACCAAAAGTAGCAAAATTGAAGGGGATGACGATGGCGAATCTGGAGTCTCTTCTAGTTATGAACTGGATCAGTTCTGGGTGCCCCCAGAACCGGAATGTTGTGATGATGATGTGGAAGGCAGTGTGGCTAATTATGATGATGATGACTGCAGCGATGGCTGGGGCAAGCCAACTTCTTTAATCAGCCTCGGAGAAGAAGGTTCTGGGAGCTACAAGTTTAAAGAGGAAAAGCAGAAGGCATTGGCGGAAGTGATGAATGGGAAGCTTAAGGCCCTTGTTAATGACCTTCTCAAGTCTTTTGGTGTTGCCTCATCAGGGGGTGATAATTGGGTTGATATAGTCACCTCCTTGTCTTGGGAGTCTGCTTCATTTGTGAAGCCTGATTCTGCTGAAGGAAAGGCTATGGATCCTAATAAATATGTGAAGATAAAATGCATACGAACTGGTTCTCCCAGCCAAAGGTATCACAGAACAACGATCTCATCTTTATGTGATTATCCTTTCTTCGTTCAGTTTAACTCTTGGATTGTCAAAGTGGAAAACTATCTATTTCCTAGAGTTTGATAGTTGTCCTCTATTTGTGAAGTTGGGGGTAGCAGTTTCCACTAAATGCGCGCTTTCATCGATCCTCCTTATTATTTGGTTTCCTCTGCCATACTTTCACTAATCTCTATGTTCAAATATCTGCTTAAATTTAGTTACTCATATCCCGAATGTTACCTTTTGGGCTGTCCCAAAATGGAGTCCACCGTTATAAATGATAACATTTCCATTCACTATTCATTACTTTTTGAATGTTTTTTTAGGTTACATGTAACCATCTGTATTCTTTTAAAATCTCAAGTTCCTCAGAAAGTTACCTTACCTCTAATTGTGGACTTACCTTTTAAATACTATACAATTTACATTCTACTTTTTATCTCTATGTTTGTTATCTAAGACTAAATTTAAGACAAAGGGGAAACCCAGGCTTACATTGTAAATTTTCATGTTTTTTTAGTCAATTTATCAGAGGCCTGGTCTTCAAAAAGCATGCATCCCATAAACATATGCCAACTAAGTTTGAAAAACCTAGGCTGCTGTTGATTGATGGTGCACTAGGTCTCTCAAGTGAGTTATCATCATTTGAGTCCATGCGACAGGTAAACAAGAAACTCTCTTTATATGTGAAACATAAAAGGGAATATATTATAGTCAGTGATCATGTGTTCTTATCAATTAATAATGACAGGAGAAAGACAGTGTGGTGAAGTCTATCACTGAAGTTCTAGAGAGGTACCACCCGAATGTAATATTGGTCGAGAAAACCGTTTCTCGTGACATACAAGAATCTATTCTCAGGAAAGGATGGACACTGGTCTTTGATATGAAAGAACATCGCCTGGAGAGAGTTGCTCGTTGCACTGTTTCACCAATCTTATCTTCTGAAATCTTGTCTGGCCATAAGCTCAGACAGTGTGATTCCTTCCATTTTCAAAGGTTCATAGAGGAACATGACACTGCTGACGATGGTGGAAAAAGGCCTAGCAAAACACTGATGTTCATTGAGGGCTGTCCTACTCATCTGGGATGCACAGTGAGTCATCTCCCCTATGTTAATTTTAATGAGAAAGAACATCTAACTAGGGATTACTGATACTTGGGAACTGAGCTTTATTGTCAGGTCATTGCTCAAGAAACAACAAAAGAAGGTCACGAATAATATGCTAGAGTACATGAGGAGACTTGCATAGCATTTTCCAGATCATATAATAAGAGTTAGTTTTGCATTCATTTGGTCCTCACATTTGTTTCAACACTGGACTTTTTGTCTTTTGTGACTGCAACTGTTTTAAATGGATGGAATACCACCATCTTAGGGATCTTTAAGAGAAGAACTGACATAGCTCATGCACTTCATTAACTTACCTCGTATACCAACAAACAAACAAGCTACTATTGCTTTTGGAACTTCCGAGACTCTTCTAGCAAGTATTTTTTGACTCTAAAACATGATGAAAAGATTTGAGGTGTTTATCTGAAAATGGTCCTTTCCTTGTTTGCTGCTTCATTTTTCTTTAGTATTATCTTGATATTCACTGATTCATATCTTTGCCTTGGGAGCTTGTGTGATTCTGGATCGTCTTTCTTTGTGATAAATAATAGAGGATTGATACCTGGTGTTTTTTGCCCTTGTCTACTATGTATGGCATGGAAC
>JACEIK010004855.1:51753-76540 GCA_018107945.1 Datura stramonium
GAAGAAGATTAAATGTGTGGTGCGATGTGCAGTGATCATGGCATATAATTTAATCCTCGAGACTTCTTTCCTTCTAGATCAAAAAGCAATGTTCTCGACTATTCCTCTTAGCCAGGTGGCGAATTCAATAGCTACTGATGACACCCCAGCAGTTAGTGCTGAACAAGAAATTCTTTCAACTGTTGCAGAGACAAATTTGTCCTGTTCAATTGACATCCCAATTTCCAAAGGCTTCCATCAGGAAGTAAGGCATAACCTAGAATCAGAAGGCGATTCTCTGTTATTTGAGCCATATAACCCAGTTGTTTTTTCTGGGTTGTCATCTCTCTCAGCCTCTCTGAAAAAGGTTATGGGGGATAAATTTCCTCTCTGCCCCACCTCTGGTCAATCCATGCCTTCATGTTACTGTGATAATGAATCCAACGAAGATGATCAGGAAAAATCTGACACTCAAGTTCCTGATGCAACTGAGGTGGTTAATCAAAGTGACACAGATCAGAGAGCCACTACCTGTGATGATGAGATGGCATCCGAAAAAGAAAAGTTGCATACTCCAATAATGAGTCAGGGAGAATCTTTGGAATCACAGATACCTGATAGAAAGCCTGAAGACCAAGGGAATATGGGGAATGGTGTTACATCTATGGATACTGAGAGTATATTGGTTCTGATATCAAGCCGGAATGCTTCAAGGGGGACTATGTGTGCCCATAGTCATTTTTCTCGCATAAAGTTCTATCAAAATTTTGATATTCCGCTTGGAAACTTTTTGCAGCATAATTTGCTCAGTCAGGTGCGTAGAACTCAACACTCTCCACTTAAAACTCTTCTTGTTCTGTCACTGTAGTTAGAATTTGATTAACAATTTTCTTTGGAATTACTGGTGGTCATTTTTCTGAGTACATCATTAATAGTTGCTATAATGATCTATTTGAGATAAAATTGTGGCCTTTTCATTATCAATTGATACTTTTCTCCAGACTGCAGATTTTGTTTTAAATGTTAACAGAAAAGCTCTGTCGTACAGAAACTCCCATGCAAGAGCTGTGATGGATCCCCTGAAGATCACATTTTCTATTATGCACATTACAATAAGCTACTTGCAATTCAAGTTCGGTCTCTTCCAACGGACAAGGGGCTTCCAGGTGAAAGTGAAGGGAAGATTTGGATGTGGAGTCGTTGTGGTAGATGCAAGTTCCAGATTGATAGCTCAAAATCTACAAAAAGAGTTTTAGTATCCACCGGTTCGCGTGCTTTTTCATTTGGAAAATTTTTGGAGCTCAGCTTCTCAAATTCCTCTTTGTTTAATAGATTGTCTTGCTGTGGTCATTCTTTGCATAGGGATTTCCTCTACTTCTTTGGGTATGGTCACTTGTGTCTATCTTTAGTTATTCTGAAGTGTCTATACTTTTCTTGTATGCAGATCTAACAGCGAAGCCTACTGATATATTTTTGCTATCTGTTATGAAAAATTCCATTTGACATTACTCAAGATTTAAGTTGAATCATTTGCTATGAGTGACTATACTATGAGTGACCATGTAGGGATTTGGAGTTGGTGCTTTTCTCATATTTTATCTTTCCTCTTTGAAGATATTCATGTCATTATTCTACATGTGCAGGTTAGGGCATAAGGTTGCTGTGTTTAAGTACTCAACCGTTACTACTTACTCCGTGTCTCTTCCTCCAGAGAAGCTGGAGTTTAGCAGTTCTCTCAATGGAGAATTTCTTAAGAAGGATTTTGAAGATGTATGTTTATTATGAGTGCAACTGCTTTAAGGCTTTTAAATACTTGGCTGAACATGGAAGTTACATTCCCTATTGCAAGCTCCTATTGACTAAGATTTTCTTTCTTTCTTTCTCAACTAGGTGTACATGAAAGGGATTACGATGTTTCAAGATGTAGAAAAAGCTTTGAAGGCAATAGAGTCTCGTTTTGTTGGAACTACTCTAAATCTTCAAGGATCAATTAGGAAATTTTCTGAAATTGAGAAAATGTTGAAGGAAGAGAGAACTCAATTTGAGGTTAGCTCCTTTCTGCTGCCATTTTCAGATTACTTGTTCCTGTAGCATTTTATTTGATCAACGTCGATGTGATGGATTGTCATTGTGGTTCAAGTCCCCTTTGAATTAATCATATAAGATGGTGCATTTTTTCCCGCAGTATAACTTGGTACTTACAACCTTACACTTTTGTGACTGAGCAAATGATAATATTGGCTAGGTACAATAATGTTAACAGATGTATTTCAAGTACATGCATTAAAGAGTTGTTAGCTTTCTGATTTTCTGGTTGATGAGAATAGGCATTCAGGTATAAGTCAATAAATGTCAAGTGCATTTACTTGTATGTGTTGATAGTTTAGCTATATCCAAACCTATTGCCTTTTTTCACTGAACTCATTTATGATTTATTTGGCCCAGACATTTATTAAAGCATATGTAAATCTTATTTTACTTTTACTAATCTGTGTGGATTCAATGTCAGATTGATATTCAAAATGTCGTTATGGATGAGAATCGGGATGTCATTGTGTATAAACTTCTACAGTTGAATAGAATACGGCTGGAGCTTTTGCTTGAGTCCTGTGTGTGGGATCGCCGTCTTCATTCATTACTATCATATGATTTTACAGCTGGTAATCCCAAAACTATTGACCGGAAGCATCATACACTGCCAGGTATCAATAATATTTACCACAGGGAACAAGAAGAGAAAATCAGTGTTAAAGAAGACACTAAAATTTATCCGGAAAGAGATGACAGAGCATTGGAAGATTGTCCAGATCTGAAAATCAAGCTAGTTGAAGACTGTTGTGGAGATGATAACAGGAGGACAGAAACTACTGTAGGAAGTTGTGGTGATGTTTCGGATATTGACTATGATCTGAAACCGAATGTTGAATCATCTGTAAAAGCAAATGGTTTTCCCATTAAAGAAATTTTTGTTGATACACGTGATTGTGGACAAGATAAACCATTAACTTTATCTGCTTTGAATGATGCTGCTGAGTCAACAACTGCAGCCAAAGTAAATGGAAACGACTTTTCCCTTCAGGATATGACAGTGAAATCTGATCTCTCTGATCACTGCCTTTTTGGTAACGAAAGTAACTTACAGCTCAATCTTCCTTCATCCATTCAGTTGGAGACAGATAAACTAATTGCCGTTGATGCTGATGCTGGAGGTGCGCATGATCCTAACCATTCTCAAAGGAGTAGATCCTTCTCCACAATATTTTCCGACATAGAGAATGATGAAGGGTGGTGGACTCCATTCCCTGAAATTTGGTGTCAATATATGGAGGATCTCCAGAGAGGCCACCTGCCGAAATTAGGATCTATCACAAACCATGATGTAGAATCTACTACTTATAAACTTATTACCGATGAGGGTGCGAAGCTGCACATTCCCCTTGGAAGTGATAAATACATAGTTTCTGATTATGAAGATGAATTTTCTAGCATTATTGCTTGTGCTTTAGCCTTGCTGAAGGATTTGCCTATTGTATGTGAAGATCTCGGAGATGATGGCAGAAAAGATAGAGGAATTGATGCTAAGGCATATGAGAGTTCACAAGGCTTAATGCGGATATTCTCTCTAGCTTCTCCAAATTTGTCTTCAACTGGTTCATTGGATTTAGCAGCATATCACTCTTCGAACATGTCGGAGGTATCACGCTCATCTAGTTTAGATGGGGTAGATTTGCTAGATTCATCGGTTTCTTTCACGGCTGTTCACCCGGAAGTCTCCATGGGTTTGGGTAAATTGTCTGGAAAGTATAAATACTCAGTCCTCTGTCTCTATGCCAGCCAATTTCGTCATTTGCGAGATCGATGGTGCACTTCAGAAGTTGATTTTATTGCTTCCCTGAGTAGGTGTAGGAGCTGGGATGCAAAAGGTGGCAAAAGTAAGTCTTTGTTTGCCAAAACAAGTGATGATCGGTTTATCATCAAGGAGATTAAGAGAGCGGAATTTGACTCGTTCTTGAAGTTTGCTCCTAGTTATTTTGAATATATGGATCAGTGCCATGCAAAGAGGAATCAAACCTGCCTTGCAAAAATTCTTGGCATTTATCAGGTTGGTTAATCGACTATAGTTACTTCACTTTTCTGGCTGTTAGCAGGATATATGCTTTCTTCCTGCCAACATATTGCACATATTTTTTGAGCTTTCTACTTTTATGGTTTGCAGGTCAATGTAAGGCCAAGAGGTGGCAAAGAGACTAGGCACGATCTCATGGTGATGGAGAACCTTTCATTTGGTAGAAATACTACTCGGCAGTATGATCTGAAAGGTGCTTTGCATGCTCGATTTAGTGCAGCTGGCAATGGTGCAGGAGATGTTCTTTTGGACCAAAACTTTGTGAATGACATGAATGTTTCTCCTTTATATGTTGGTACTAGATCAAAGAGGGCTTTGCAGCGAGCTGTATGGAATGACTGTACTTTCCTCAAGGTAAGTTGGGGGTCAAACTGCTCTACCCTAATAACCAGTAGCTCATATCCACCAAAACTTAAAAGCATCCAAAGAAAGTTAACTTATAATTATGCAATCTCTGAAGCTAATGGATTAGCCACCAAGGCTTCATTTGTTTGCACTCAACGGAGGTCTGAATCTGAATGGCTCAGACGTTAGATCATTAAGTGCATTTGTTTTCATTAAGATTTAAACACTTATTTGGTCTGAATAGGTCTTAATCATTAAGAGTTATGTTTGTGTGGATTATTTTCTCAACCACTCTATCTACAACCACCAACCATCTTTGTCATCAAAATTACCACCACCATTACCGTTGTCAACCACCGGCCGCCACCACCAACCACCTTTGCCACCATTATCTATCACCGTCACCGTCATCAACCACTCCTATCATCACAACAACCAATAATAATCACCAGTACTGTTAGTCTTTTACTACACATACCACCTGCATCATTATAATAATATCCACTATCACCACGCGGCTTCCGTCACCACCACTGCGGCCAATCCCCACTGTCAACCACCTCCACCATCATAACTAGCATCGTTGCCAACTACCACCAACATTTCGTCAAACCACCACATATTCTTCTGCCATCGCCATCAACACCACCAGCTACTAATATCAACCAACTTCACCATCACACCGCCACTACCAACCGCCACCATCACGCCAGTCACTACAAGACCAACCACCTCCATCATCACAACTGAAACCACCACTATTACTAGCAACTATCACCACCAATATTACTAGCTACTAACACCTAGCATTATCACCACCACCAGTACAAACCATCTCCAGCATCACTACTGAACATAAATATTTTTTTATCAGATAAATAAATTTAATTTTATTAAATAAATTTATTATCATATTTAATTAATTTTTGATTTGAATTGTATATTTAATATATTTATAAATAAATGCATTATGCACATTCAGATGTTGAAAAACAAACAATCTTAATCATTCAATGTTCATATCTAGAGATAACATCTTAATCATTCAGATGTGTATTGAGATTCAGATTTCTTAATCTTGATGAAAATAAATGAGACCTAAAACTGGAACTATTTGGTTATTTTTGCAGTCAATCAATGTGATGGACTATTCTCTACTTGTGGGAGTGGATAGCCAACGCCATGAACTTGTTTGTGGCATCATCGACTATCTCAGGCAATATACATGGGACAAGCAGCTTGAGAATTGGGTCAAGTCTTCACTTGTGATTCCGAAGAATCAGCTTCCTACCATCGTCTCTCCTAAAGAGTATTATAAGAGATTTAGGAAGTTCATTGATACACATTTCTTAAGTGTTCCAGATAATTGGTGCTCCCAAAAATCTTCAAACCCTTGTAAACTTCATCGCACAATGAGCAGCATCACTTCCCCACAGTCGGAATCTGATGGTGATTCTGATCAATCACCCTAAGTGCACTGGTGAAGGGGACGCGAAGGTGCATCCTCTGATTATGCTCTAATGGTTCCCCTCCCCAGAGTTCTGTTCCCTTTCGGTGAAGTCATTAATTTGTGTACATAGTTGTTTCGTTGCCCGAGCATCTAGATGATATATACACCCTCTTATTTCTGCGATTATTTTTAGCAAATGTATGAGGATGGCTTTATTCTTTAGGGGTTCATTTCTAGCTTGTAGTATATATCAAAGTTTTTTTTGTGAAGTCTGCAGACTCCATTGTAAAAAGCTCTTTAGTAAGCTCGAGTATTATTAGGTTGTCAAAGGGAAAAAAGATAGCAGTAGAAGCTGCTTATTATGGTTTATATTTTTTTTCTGGGCTGTAAGACAATATATATTAATATAATTCATTGTTGAGTTTTTGGTCATTTTGTGTATGTGACTGTTTTTTATGGCATTCTAGAATCAGCAAAGATCAAACAACAGATAATGAGAGAATCAACAGAAAAATGAAGCTACAACCACAATAACAACAAATCCAGTATAATCTCACGAGTGGGGTCCAAGGAGGGTAAGTTGTACGCAGTCTTAGCTCTATTCTTATAGGTAGAGAGACTATTTTCGATTGGCCCTGGGCAATCTTCCTCCTTTATTTGGTCTCGGAACTGTGGAACTGGCAATGTTAATGAACTCACACGCGGAGTTCAATAAATGAAGCTAGAAAATAAAATAAAATAAAACATGGTCTGTATACCTGTATTTGTAGTGCTAGCTTTCATCCATGAAACAATTCAATGAGAAAGGAGAAATGTACTTCTTTGTGACACTTACAAACTGGCAAATTTTTTTTCTTAGGAATTCCCTTCTCTACCTTCAATTATTTATTGGAATTCGGGTAGAATCACCATCATTACATGTTCGTTCTTAGATCTGTCTGCTCGTCGAACAAGCACTTTTAGCCGTCGATGACTCCACCACCGTTAGAAGGTGAAAATGGTCGGAATTCCTCCACTCTAAGCTCTGAATATGAAGAATTTTTCATGGAGACTGCTTTTCCGGCCGTGGGGCCTATCCAACGAGAATTTAGATTATTTAGACCAGTAAATCTTGGATACTCAAATATTAAACACTAAAAAAAAAAAAAAGGTAGCAGATCCTTCAGATCAATAGAACTTCTCTCTCTTTGGTCTGAAGAATGTGTTTCAAAGTTGTTTTTGTGTACATTTTTTTGCAAAGTGAAAAGAACATGCCATAGTTTTCAAATTTCACGAGTCTCCCATTAGTTAGACATCTTCAAGAACTCCGTGAATGGATAATATTCAAAAATCATTTTGAAAAGAGTTTTGCAAACCCTTTTTATTCTATTATAAAAGTTAAAAGTCTAGTGGAAGATTATTGGAATATATACTAATGCTATTAGTTATGTAGTATATTTATTAGAAAATAATTGTTTGTTCAATTTTAATACATATTTAATAAATCATTTATTTATTTGTGTCATTTTTTATTTATACAGTAGATGATTTAGTGCGTAGAATTTTAGCGTATAAACAGAGGATTAAATAATTAGTTCTTATAAGTTATGAAGTTTAAGTTCACATTCTAAGATGGAATTTGGACACGCATGTTATCAGAATGATTGTAAACACAAGATTAAATGTAAGTAATTTATCTTGATTATGAGAGTGGTATAATTCTAACTTTTTATGCTAGTATATTTTGTATGTATAAAACAAGATTAAGTAGAAATAAATGTTTGTATACTAACTATATAACACACACTATCCAATTGTTTGTGTGTATATGTGTACTAATATTGTTGCTACACTTGTTTTATATATTATTATTATTATTGTTGTTGTTATTTTATTACTCTCCTTCGTCGTTATATTTCTTTTAAGCTAAGGGTTTATTGAAAACACAATTTTTCTATTCCGCAAATATAGAAATAAGATTTGCCTACATCCTATTCTTCTCAAATCTTACTTATAGAATTACACTAAATATGTTATTATTGTTATAGTAGTAACATTTGCAAATCCAATTATTTTTTAATTTCGAATTTGTCTCGAAAGGAAGATGCAAGCATAAAATATGTAACATAATATGTTTTGTATATTTATTTTATGAGCACTGTGTAAGGTCCAAGTGGCAACTCTAGAAGTTGGGAAATAAAGAGCAAAAAGAACTCAATTGTCCTTTTCATTGCTTTGTATTCGTATATTCTCTTTAAAATGCCTCTACTTCTTAATTTTATGTACAATATATGTTGACATTAATGTCCTGACCAATTCCAAGGGACCAAAATATCAGAGTATTAATTATTGTTATTATTACTTTGATCGATAATATTATTAGTCGTTATTGGAAGGGGATTAGTAAAAATAATAAATGAAGTATTAATCTAAATAAAAGTTACACAATCGCATAAATCTAAAATAATTATATATATATACTAAAAAATAAATAATAAATTCGATCAACTATATGTAAAAATCCGAACTAAGTAGGGAAAAATGAACTCCCAAGAAGAAGTCGATGAGCAGTACAAGTTCTATTTGATTTTCATTCAATTTTAATCTTTTAAAAGATCGAAGAAGAATGTGGAAGAGAAAACTAGGAAGGACTTTCGAGCCTAGGAATTTAGCATTTTTATTCTTAAGAAATTTGTTAATTTTTTTAATTTTTTTTATTGTCATTTCTTTTACGTAAATATAGGAAATTCTTGCATGAAGCGAGGTTTGAATACAGTATCTTCCTCTGAAGATAGGGATAAACTCTACACGTATTCTATTATTTTTTCGGTTTCATTATCAGAATTTTCTCAATATATTGTGTTATTTTATTCTTAAAAAAATTTGTTAAATAAAATATTTATACAATTCTTTTTTAAAGAGTTTTCAAATTTCTTATGTGTAAAGGGTTTGACACTAATAAAGGTAAAGTTGTTTAATTACAATTTTAACACTAATAAATAAATAAATAAATTGTTACCAAAAAAGTAGTATATAATATATTAAATTTTAAAAAAACAAACTAATATTATAAAATCATATCGGAAGAGATCTCTCAAATTATTCTTTTAAGTTAATGTTTTTAATTGAATACTTATGTTATATTACCTGATGACTGATATCATAACCAATATTTAACAAATTCATTTTTGAACTATTATATATAATATTCTATATGTAAATGTTTCTCAGTGATCCTCGTATTAATAAGAATAAATTTATAAATAATATAAAAAATTTTATAACTTAATATTCTTTTTTCTGTTTTTATATTTTTAAATTTCATAAATTATGAATTTCAAATTAATAAAATTATTATGTTTAAATTTGATCCAATCTAGTAATTTTTCTTCATTTTGTTATAATACTTGTTTCAATGAACAAAAAGGTCATAGAAATAATATTTGATTGAAAGGTAAAACAAATTGTAAGCATTTGACTGAAAGATAAAAAAATCGTCTGCTTTTACATGAGCACTTAAATGCATGCACTTATATTATAAATAAATATTAATATTTTATATATGTATTTTTTTATGTTTTTAATTTTTTAAAATTTAAGTAATTTTTAAAATCCTAAATATTAGAAAATAATTAAATAACTATTTTATAGGTGTGAACTTTATTTTTAGAAGAGGGTAAAAGAAAAGGTGAATGATATTTTGTCCACGAGGCTTCATGCTTTAAATATTTAGTAATAACTTAATTTTAAACTTTTATTTTAACCCTTTATGAGATGATTTGACTTATTTTTTTTCTCTTTCTCTTAATACGTATTGTTTAGTCAAACACTTCATATAAATTGAACTTCAACATAAAATAGTGTAGGTTTAGTGCAAGAGTGAATAACAAGAACACTCGATCAATTGAAGTAACTCAAAGAATCTTGTGTTTCTATACATTTTTTTCGATTATACATTTTTTTTAGAAAGAGAATAAGAGAAGAAGGAATTCACGTATTAATACATAATAAAATGAGATAACTACATAAATATACACTTTATAACATTATATAACAATTATACAACCAAATTTTCAAGTTTTTTGAGTAGCATATCCATTATTTTTCAATCACGGTGATTACAAAATTTGGTATATAATATTATACACCGATATACAACATTATACAAAGAAATTCATATATATATTTTTCTAAGGCTTCGATATATAATATTATGCACCTAGTATCGAAATGTTATACATAAATTTTAAAAGTATTTATATACTCATATACATTATTATATAATATTATAATATACAAAAAACTAACATCGTCTTCTTCCTCAATTTAAAGCATTAAATCGATCCAAAACACCTCAAAAACTACACGAAATCACCCTAAATTTCATATTAGGCTCCTCAATACGTACTCAATCTTTTGCAATAATACCCACTCGAAATGGAGCTTATTCACGAAGGTAGATTTTTCAAACTTTGAAGCTTCGAGCTTTAACAAATGGGCCTTATGGGTTTACGCTTACAACAATACCTCAGCCAAAAAAAAAGAAAAGAGAAGAGAAAAATATGAGAATGCGAGTGAGGAAGAAAAACGAAAATGGAGGAAGAGATAATGTTTCGAGTTGTTGCGCTAAGGGATGAAAAATAAGTTTCAATTTATATAGACATTGGATAAATTAGGCAAGGCGTTTAAAACATGGGCTAAATTGCATTAGCATTATTTTTCTTGGGTAACTAACATTTTCATTTAATTGCAAATGTGGCCAGTACGTACCGCAACTAACCTTACTCTAAGCTTGTTATCTCAAACAAAACAAAACGATAACTGCTACTTGACATCAGAAAATATAAAGTGGCACAATCTGCTATTGATCCTAGAACTAAACTCTACGCATATAGCACATATAGGCAATCTCCTTTGCTACCATTTCCCAGCTTCTTCTTTGATCTCTAAACAACCTTTGGTTCCTTTTTATCCACCATGAATATATTATTTCAGCATGTACCATTCTGAAGAGTTAAGCTTTAACTTATTTCCTCTTTGCATTTAGCACTACCCAAGTTAGGTGTTGCTCCCAAGAGTCTCAAGTCTTGCATATGTATTCACCTAAGTAACTTAGCCCACACTACAGCAGTATAGGAGCACTGGAGGATCAGATGGTCTCTAGTCTCCTCTTGCCTTTGGCACAAAGAGGATTTAATGTCTATGTTCATACCCCACTTGTAGAGTCTATCAGCTATTAGCATCCTATTTTGGATTGTCAACCACATGGTAAACTTACTTTAGGTCTTGCACTTCTGGGACATGAAACCTTCCATGCACTCTAGGTTGGTCACCACATCAACTTCAAGTAGATTGTTTAATCAAGCTTATCAACTCTTGTTTAGGCTGAAAATGGTTGATAATCTCCTTAGACTCTATGATTTTTCTTACCATCCAACTAGCTTGTTGGGGAATGGTTACTCTCTGTAGATCCCTCCTTTTTATGTAGTAGGGCATGTATCCATTTGATCCACAATTTGTCCTTCATTAAAGTAAGGTCCCAACAGTTTTTTTACTATAGAACTTTTATTCCAGAGGATAATGTTGATCAAGTTTAAGCCGCCAATTGATTTAGGAACACATAACTCATCCCATGCAATAAGCGCTTTCCTTGTGATTGAATTAGTTCCAGAATTAAAAATAACTTCTACAATAGGTTTCAATGGTCTCCACTACTTTGGCAGGTATCAAAACTAAGTGGGGGTCCAGTAAGCATCAAATACCAAATAGCACAGACTGAATTAGTTGTGCTCTATCAGTATAGGACAATTTCTTTGCTGTCCGGGAGGAAATTCTGGCTACAATATTTGCTATCAGGGGTTGCCACTGCAGAATGGTGAGCTTCCTTGTAGTTAGAGGGATACCAAGATGTTTGAAAGGCATTTTCCCTTGAGAATATCCCAACTTCTGTAATATTTGTGTTTGAATATCAGCTTTCACTCTAGCACAATACACTGAGCTCTTTCCTATGTTTTCTTGTAATCCTAAGGCTTGGGAGGACTTTAGAAAACATCTTTGGATATGGCTTATAGACTGGAGTCACCTCTTGCAATATGAGTAAGTCATCAGCAAAACTTAGGTGAGATATCCCTAGTTTATCATATCTATGATGGAATTTAATACTTTGTTGCCCTTTAGTTCATTCAGGTTCTGCTTAGATACTCCATGGTGATGGCAAATAGAAAAGATAACAATGGATCCCCTTGCCTAGGCCCTTTAGCAGCAACAAAATCCTTAATGAGTTCACCATTAATCATAATTCAGTAGTTCACTGTTGATAATGCATTTCATCATTGTTGAATGAGCTTTGTGGGAACTGTAACACCTTCAACATCTGTTCAAAACAATTCATTCCACAGAGTCATAGGCCTTCTAGAGATATATTTTGATCATGCATCTGGGGGAGATATCTATTCTTGTATAGGCTTTTACCAATTCATGTGCAAGGATGATGTTGTCAAAGATCTTCCTTCCTGTGATAAATCCAGCTTGGGCTTCACAGATCAAGGTAGGCATCGCCTTCTGCAATCTGGTTATAAGGATCTTAGCAATGATTTTATACAGTACAACATAACAAGCAATAGGTTTGTACTCTTAAACGTTAGCTGAGTTATCATTTTTTAGGTACCAATATAACTGTTGTACAATTAATTGATCTTTACATTACACCTGTCTCAAAAAACTCCTAAACTGCTAAGGACACAACTGCACCAATAATCTTCCATGTCTTCTTAAATAAATGAGCATTGTAACCATCTATTCCTGGGATTTATCATTCCCAATAGCCTTCAATCCATCCTGGATCTCCTAAGTAGTCACAGTGCTAGCAAAGCCACCTGTTGTGCATGGGATAGTACTGACCTTCTTCATTATTTCTCCTTCTACTGGTGGTAAATCCTTTGCTAAGGTGCCAGAGTCTATAAAAAT
This sequence comes from Datura stramonium, assembly GCA_018107945.1. Lineage (NCBI taxonomy): Eukaryota > Viridiplantae > Streptophyta > Magnoliopsida > Solanales > Solanaceae > Datura > Datura stramonium. The sequence goes on from JACEIK010004855.1 coordinate 64,599, forward strand.
TGCAAGATTTCTGCTTTGATAGTCTCCTGCTTGTAGTTTTAATGTCACTTATGTTAGTAAGCTCAATGATCTGCTTTCTCTGTGTTCTCTCCTTCATAACAGCTGAAATATTTTGTGCCATTACCTAATTGTATCTGTTTAGCTTTAGACTTCTGTTTTGGTATGCTCTCCTCAATGAGTGACCATTTCTCAAGATTCTGAAGAATTAGCTTCTCCAGCATGATAAATCCATCAAGTTACATATTGTTGCATGCATGTCATTCTGGACTTGCAATGCTCTAACTTGGCTAATCATCAGGGCAGTGTTTGTATATTCTTCTTTATTTAGTTTCTTAAAATCTTATTACAGGTTTTGTAACTTCAGCCAAATGTTTTGCATCCTATTGTTAGCTTTTGTCGTCTTTATCGGCCTTCTCTAACCAGTCATTCGAATTGTGGTGCTCCTCCAAATATTGAAATATGAAAATGAAACTTTGACATTCCACTTAATAGTAGTAACTGAGAATTAATATTGAATTTATGATCAGATATGTGGGCCAGATCATATTGAATATACTTGTCACGTCTCATCAGCTGTTCAAAATACTTAAGGCTCCATCTATTCTTCAGCTCTCTCTATCACCTCCTATTTGCTTATCACTCCATGTGTAATAGTCCTCTTTCCATTGCAATTTTGTGAGCTGAAAAGTTTGAATACAGTTAGAAAAGTCCATAATTTCATTTAGTAGCATTATTGTCTTACATGATATATAATGTAATTTTTTAAAAATAAAATTATACTCTTTAATTTAATTATTTTTATATTAAAATATTATGATTGATAATTAGTTAGTTTAATAAAAAAAAATAGATTGATGTACAAACGAATCTTGTAATTAATTTTAGGAAAAAGAGTCATATTTTCTTATACTTTTACAAATAAGTTATATTTGCCATTCGTTATACTTTTAATATAATTGCTCTTTTCATCCAACTTTAGAGTCATATTTGCCCTTGTACTCTAAAAAAAGGTCATGTTATCCCTATTATATTAAATCACTATGTTTCGAAGAATTCTTATTCATCCATGTGGGTACCACTAATCAAATCGAAGAATTTATTGTTCATCCATAGTGGGTACCACTAATCAAATCTCATCCAAATTAAAGTTCAACTTTTGTTATTGCGACAGGAGCAATAGTTGTTCTGATAAATTTATTTATTGTAATAATTTTAATTTTTTTAGTGGGTCGGATATGGAGATTTAAGTATTACAACTAGTTATTAGAAAATTAGTGCAATAAATAAGAATATTAGAATAATTATTATCCCTATCGCAATAACAAAAGTTGAATTTTTAATTTCAACAATTTTTTAAAAAAACAAAAAAAACATGTAATTTAATTAAAATTAAAATTTTGAATTTAAATTTTATAGTGAGCGGCGGGTTAAAGTTTAAATGGATTAGTAGATTTCATTGAAAAATACATGTCATATAAGCACCACATTAAAAAATTAAGGTTGAACATGGAATTTAATGCAATAGAGGTAATTATGATATTTTTAGAGTATAAAGGCAAATATGACCTAAAGTTTGATGAAAAGAATAAGTATGTTTAAAACACTTGACTTAACGTTATAGGGGTAAATATGACCTTTTTTGAGTACAAGGCTTAAATATGACTAATGTTGGATGAAAAGACAATTATGTTGAAAGAATTATAACTAAGGGCAAATATAACTTATTTGTGAAAGTACAAGGGCAAATATGACCTTTTTCTGATTGCAAATGTCTTAAATGTCGGGACTTTCAATATAATTCAAATAAGAGAAAAGAGTTAAGAAGCAAAATTTTAGTCAATTTTAAAATATTAAATATTAGGAGTTTTGTACACAAATTAGTAAAGATCTATAATAACTAAATAACAATTAATTTTGAAAAATAGTAAATGACAATTTTGTCATTTGTAGAATCTTTAATGAAGGGCAAAGTTCAATCAACATTTCTAAGGACCTCTAAGTATATATCTATATAGAATATTTTGTTAAGTAACTAGGAGTAAAATAGTATGCATATATTAAATGTTTATTAGTTTATGAAATCTAAAAAAATTATCAAAAGATTGTATTGCATCTTCAAATGAAATAAATTACTTGAAAAACTAACAATAGAAAAGTGATTGTTGAATTTGTGATACCGTGTGCCATTTATTATAAACTTTTATTTATTTGGTAAGATTGTATAAGATTTAGGCGATCAAATAGTTTTATAACCTTGAGGTTCTTATGTTTCATGAGGAAAAAATACAACTTAAAAATGTTAAATTAAATGTAACAAAACTTCAAAACTTAAGTCTCATATGATTTAATATCATGATTTCATCTACATGGCCAAACGGGCCTAACTATATAACACACTATCCAATTGTTTGAGTGTATATGTGTATTAATATTTGTTGCTACACTTGTTTTATATATTGTTATTTGCTGTCTCTTTTTTTTTTTCTTTTCTTACTCTCCTTCGTTGATTACATTTCTTCAATGAGAGGGACTATTAGATATAACTTCTCTATCCCATCTAGAAATAAAAATAAGATCTTCTTATATTCGATTTTTCTTAAATTTTACTTATAAAATTATATTAAATATATTATTATTATTATAATAGTAACATTTGCAATTCAATTATTTCTAAATTTCGAATTTGTCTGAACGAAGATGCAACCATCAAATATGTTTTGTATATTTATTTTATGTAGTAAATAAGATTTAACTTATTCATCAAATGATATATTGCTATTTAAGCTCAAGTAGCTACTCTAGAAGTTGGAAATAAAGAGCACAAACTTCTCAATTGTTCTTTCATTGTTTGCATACTTTTGTGTGCTCTTTTAATCGAATCCAAGAAATTTATATTTAAAAAAAAAATAATAGAAGTTATAATTTGATTAATATAATTTTATTAATTAATATATAATTTTTTAAAAAATATAATAATTAACTTTTTATATTTTTGGATGATTAAATATTAGGTAAATTGAAAAAATAGTTAATTATTTCTTGAGTTTTTACATTAACAACTATTCCTCCGATCTTTTTTTACTTGCTAGGATAAGGTTTATACAACCATAAAAAAATTAATAGGAGTTGCAATTTGACTAATATAACCCTATTAATTGATATATACTTTTGAAACATAGAATAATCATTTTTTTCATTCTAAAGTGACTTAAGTGTTAAGGGTAGAGTCGAGAAAATTGGTTAATTATTTCTTGAATTTTGAAACTAGCAACTATGTTAGAACAACTATTTTTAATATACCTAGCAATTAAAAAAGAGCGAAGAGAGTATTTACAAAACAAATTATTTCTAATATATCTATCAACTAAAAGAAAAGAAATATTTAATTTATGAATTTATGATTTTGATTTTTTTAATATTTTTAATTATATTAGTTTTTTTTTGTTTTTAATAATTTTATAATTATTATTTTTAAAAAGTTATATTTATGTAACCACTCCTCGTATATTTACTTATAAAATGCCTCTATTTCTTAATTATATGTTCTATAAATATGGAGCATTTTCTTGATATTTATTTATGTCTTGACATTAATGTCCTGGCCAGTCCCAGGGGACAAAATATCAGAGTATTATTATTACTACTACTACCACCACTACTACTACTGCTATTACTTTTTCTTTTCCAAATTAAATATTAAAAATTAATTTAAATATTTAAATTCATAATTTTCAACATGATCTCGGATAAAATGATAATCAATAAATATATAATTAATTCAATAATTAAAATATATTGGCTTTAAAAAATAATAATAAATTTGATCAACTATTTATATAAAATCGAAAATCTAAAGTTGAGAGAAAAATGAACTCCCAAAGAAGTCGATGAGCACTAAAAGAAAGAGTTCTATACGATTTCATACACTTAAATCTTTTAATTTAAAAGATCAAAGAAGAACATGGAAGAGAAAAATAGGAAGGACTTTCGACCCCATGAATTTAGCCTTTTTTTTTAAAAAGAAATTTATATTTGTCTTTTTACTATCGCTTTTTTTTATAACTACTAGATTTATTATTACTTGAGTGAGAGTCTTTAGAAAATAGTATCGAGGTAGAGGTAAGATCACATATATTCTACCTTTTGTGGACTCTACTTATAAAATTTTATTAGATATATTATTGTTGTTAGGGAAAGGGTCAAATTTACCCCTCAACTATTTGAAATGGGTCAATTATACCCATCGTTTGTGAAAATGAGACCAAATATACCCTCATTTGTTAAGAAAATGGACACCCATACCCCTAAAAACTAACAATTTGCCACGGCATTTTTTAGACATTTTAAACTTATATATCTGTGACATGGTCTCACCTACATTATATACACATTATTAAAAAAAATAGAATTTATATATGTGTAAATTAAATAAACAAGTCTATTTTGACCATGAGCAATGCATGAGTCACTAAATAAAGGAAAGTTAGGGTTAATAACTGAGACCAAGTTAGTTTTCCTGCCGTAAAGAGGTTTCATTCATTGTAATGGATCTCTTTAATCTTTCGAGAATCTGATTAAGAGAAATAAGAACTTCTCTCCTTTTCTATAATATTCTTGTTCTTTCTTTATTATTTCATAACAATAAAAAAATTGTTACAAAAAAAAATAATAAAAAGTGAGCGTAATTAAAGAGATATCTGAAATTATGGGCTACGTGACCTAACTTAATTTACTTCAAACTCACTTTATAAAATGTTGGGTATACTTTTTTTTCCTATTTGCACAACATTTACTTTTAGCCTGTTACCTTACTCTGCTCTAGGTCCATCTTCTTCGATATGCAAATCAAAAAGGAAAAGTCAAGCAAAATATTGACTTCATAAATATTTATACTGTATTTATGAAATATAGTTATATTTTTGAAATTTATGAAATATAGCTATTATATACATAAAATGTTGTTACCAGCGTAATATAATTCTTTCGTGTAATTTTTAGTTGTTGTGATATGTGCTTATATAACTAATAACCATATGATATAGTTGAGTTAAACATGCCTAATACAACTCTTTTTCTTCGATATAATAATACATTTACTGTACTATATTTTATAAAAATACGCAAATATAATTATATCTTATAATTACACATTCAACTATAACTATTTATAAAATTTTCTCACAAAGACATAATCCAAATAAACATATAAACTCACAAAATTTACACATAGCATGGGATGGTGTGACATGAAAAAGATACGAGAATTTTGCTTAATATGAAAACTTAAATATTTTAATATGAAATTAACTTTTTCAATATAATATCACTTATTTGTTATTACAATGAAAAATTACAAAGGTAAATCTTCTAATATGAAATATTGTAATATGAAAAGTGTCCAAATACGTTGTTATATGAATATGCCTTATTAGAATTAATCTCCTGTAACAGCCGAATTAAGGGGTCACAATAATTTATATTCTTATCGGACCGTCGTAGTAATATAGGGAATGCAAACGTTATTTAAAATAATTAGGGGCATGTTTGGAAAGCTATCAGGTAATTAAATTTGAGTATAATTTGAGTGTAATTACAATTTAACATGTTTGTTTGGTTCGGTAATTACATGATCAACCTGTTAAGGTGCAGTAGATGGGTCTATGAGAAATTGCAGGTAATTACATGATATAATTACAAAATTACTTTTTAATTTCTTTATTTTTATATTTATTTTACTTTATTTTCTTTATTTCTTTCATATTTTTATTATTTTTAATTTTTCTTTAAGATAGTTTTATTTTATATTATTTATCTTTTATTTTGTTTCTTCTCATTTCCCAAACCTTTAATTCTTGTGATTCCATGTAATTTCTCGTATTATTTCTTTTATTTTTTTATTTTTAAAAAATATTATTATTCTAGTTTTTGAATTAACGTTAGATTTCATTGTTAAATGATGTTATACACTTGTTTTCTTTTCTTTTGAATTATAACTATTTAAGTTATATTGGAACTTGTTTTTAAATTCACGTTGAAATTTGACATAAAATTATTATGTTTGCACTTTTTTTAAAAAAAAATTGAATTTATATTATATTTTCGGTTTAATTGTTTGTTTTAGTAGTATTGACTTGTTATTTACTTTACAATTCATTTTTAGTTAGAATTGATAGAATATATTTTATCAAATATTTGAATAATTTATGCTATTATGTTTATAATATTAATATTTAGAAAATCAAACACACATCCAAAATATCCACCCCACCTAAAAAAATTTAAAATTGCAAAATTTAATAATTAAATTAAATTAAATATTATTATATTTATCAAAAAAAGTAATTTGTTTAAAAAAAAATAAAAACGGAGAGAGTACTGCATTAATTCACCACAAAAAATTATCAAATTTTAAATTTTATATCATTTATATAAAGACACATATTTGTTAAATATTAATTTTAATAATTAACATTTTTAAAATTTTGTCTCAGTACGTAATTACACTTATGTAATCAAACAATATCATTATAATAATACTACAATTACATCATAATAAATAAACAGATCATTATAATTACTATACTATATAATTATTAAACTATATAAATAAACTCTAATAATTACATCAATTCTTATTATATTAAGTCCGCCATCAACTTCCGAGGCTCAACCCTTAATAGGTGATTGATATGCTCCCAAAATAGTAACTTGTCAGTTGTCACGATACAATAATTTGATAATTTTTTAAATTTATTTTTTTGCTATTTTTCATGTCAATTCAGTGTCAACATTGCCTGTATTTTTTTTTTAACAATCACGTCATACTTTATTTTTATCCAAACAAATTTAGTTTATACCCGTTAAATCTTCACCATTATTTTCTATTTTAAATTGTCTCAAACCATGTTAGTAATTGTTACGCTTTTCATTTTAAAATAAATAGTTTTAATTTTTTTAATTTTTTTAATTTTTTTAATTTTTTTATCTTTTTTGATTTTTTTAATATTTTTATATATTTACCGTTGATAAATACCTTCAAAATGATGTAACTCTTTATTATTTTCTTGGTTATAAAACTTTCTTTCATTTAAACAAGAGTAAAATTAAAAAGAATTTATCATTAATATTTTCTTAATTATGTAAACACCACTTATTTTGTAACTAAATCAAAATTAAAAATACCACTTACATTAAAATGAAGGGAGTATAACTTAGACGTGTTTCCTTTGCGCCTTTCTTTATATCTCCTTATTTTAAGGAGATGTACATAACACATTTTCAACGCTAAATTTTTAAAAATAAACTAACTTAAAATAAAATATTTTTAATATTTTTAATTTTTGAAAATTTTAATTTATAGTGTTTTTTTTTATTTTTTTAGATTAATTTCATATAAAAATAAATAATAATATATAAAAGTATTTATACACAAATATGAGTTAAATCGAAATTACAAACTCAAATTAGATTACGTGACTAATATTTTCTCCAAAAAATTATAAAGCGTAATTTTCCCTTAACCTTTATACATCTGAGTTTCAATATTTTAATTTTGTTACAATAAATACTATCATTATATTTTAGTTTTTTTCCTAGATAGAGTTGCAAATGTTATATGGTATCACAAATTTAATATAGCCATTCTTGTCAGCTGATATTTCCAATACGTTATAATGGTAATAATTTATTTCATTCAAGAGATTTTCTTGTTTAGATTTGATTGAAACAAATATTGAAAAACATGAAAGCAGCCAAACCCTATTAATTAGTAATTAGTAATTTAATATATGGACCATGATATTCTAGAAAAAATTAGAACTAAATTCAATCTAACAAGCAACTTCTCAACTGTTTATTTATCCACAATTCTAGAAAAAGTCAATATATACATACTCTTTTTTTAAATAAAAAATAACTGAAAACCCAACTAGCCAAGAAACACTGCATTTACATTCGTAGCATTGCCAACTAATTTTCTTTTATTATACACCAGTCTTGTCAAAGTGGAAAACATGACATTAATTAGAAAATATTGTTTTTTAAGTATGGATATTATATTTATATTTATGACAAAAAATGATTCTTATGGTTGAATAGATTTGGAGGGAGTCGAAGTGGCGAAAGGGTTAATCAGAATTTTTGTTGGAAAATATATTGTATATATAAGGTTAAATATGTTATTTATGTGTATATATTGCATATTCAAACCACTTTTAACATAACCCAAAAATCTATTTCAAACCTCGTTGATGAAAATCCTACTCCATACTGGATTTGAAATAGTTTCTTAATACTAAAAATATTTTTGATCATTTAAGTTTATTCAAAGCGAGCCCTTTTCGTCTCTTTAAATATTTAATTATTTTTTTATTGTTAAATATTATAGAAACTGGGAAGGAAAAAATGATTTAAGCGAAAGAGAAAAAAGAGGTTATGAGGCGAAGAAAGTTTGAGATTTATTTCGGAAAGGTATTTTAAAATTAAAGAGAAATATTAAAAATAAAATAATAAAATATTTAATTAAATCAAAAATATTTATAAATTGAAAAAATCAAAATTGAGGATGATCAATTTATAGCTTTTAGATAAATTTCATAAGATCACTCAACCAAGCTTAGTGAAATTGACTAATAAAGCTCCTCATCTCTTTATTTATTTATTTATTTATTGTATCAATACATTTACTTTACTTAGAATTTTTTTCTAAAAAATAACTATTAACAAGAAAAAAGACTTTCCACCCACAAAGACAACAACATGGGCCCGCAACTTTTTTGGTACATTAAAAAGAAGTAACTAAATTACTCGCTTCATTTTTAAAATAAGTTGTGTTTTTAACTTGAGCATACTCCTAAAAAAACTATTTATTCCTAGATAGAAAAATGTATTTTTATCTACTTACCTCTAATAAATATTTTTGGAAAAGATGTAATTCTTTAATATTTAAAACTTTCTCCATAAATAGGATAAAATTAAAAGACATCATTAATGTCTTCTTAATTATATAAACACCACTTATTTTAAAAATTAAAAATTAAAAAGTTATAACACCACTTATTTAAACGATGATAGTTAAAATCGTCCACAAGCTACATTTGTTGAATCAGTGAGATGGAGAAACTCCAATTTTAATCTTTTTTTTTAGCGGAGCGTCCCAAATTATCAAATCTTCAATATATGTACGATCTTTATTTGTCAAAAAAATCTACACATTAGTTTCTATCTCCCTCCCTTATTGACTTGCAGTCTCCAATAATGGCCCTAAAGAGGATGATTGGATGTCCTCTCCTCTAATAAATTGCACTGCAAGTAGACATTCTGTAATTTTGACTTCTAGTTTTATATATCCCATTATTTTTGCTAATTTTAACATTTATTTGATGATTCATAGCTCTATAATGAGATTTGAAGTCGGCTTTATTTTACCTGAATATTTCAAAATTCAATTTTCTTATCATCTCAAAATTTCTTCAGAAATTGCATTGTCAGTTCAGTATTGACACTACCATCGTTATTCAATTAATTTTTCTGTACAAAATTAAAAAATGTAAATATCAATCTTAAAAATAATTCGATTATTTCCTATTTTATTTTAATTATAAAGTTTAAATCATTTAAATTTATAATATTAAAAATACAAAATCAAACAATAATATTAACAATATTAATTTATTTTATTTTTTTTAATTAAATGTTTTATAAAAAAAAAGACACATTTTTATATTTACTATCATAATATAATCAACTGATAATTATATATACATTTTTTAAAACGTACATACATATCTATCTTGATGATTTTCGATTTTACTTTAATTTAATGAATAACTTGTAACATGGGACTCGTCCTGCCCTTTAAATGTTTGCTATAACATTTTATAGTATATGGTTGTAACTTGTATTTATTTTGTGTCTATCCAAAACAGGAATAATCTTACTTTTTTTTGTTCCTCCTGATAACATATTTGATCAAGTTTTTTAGAAGCCAAAAATATTACTCCCTTCATTTCAATATAGTTATGTTAGTTATTATTTTAATAGAATTCAAATAAGATAAAAAAAATAAAAAAAATAAAAAAAATAAAAAAAATAAAATATTGTATTTTATAATACTTTTTATTAATTTTAAATATCTAAGTTTTAATTCTTTAAAAAAAAATTAAAAAAATTTTATATCTCTCAATTTATATATTAAACATTAGTTAATTTGACTCTCATATTCGGAATCAAGGCAAACAAATTAAAACTGAGAAAATATATAAATATATATTTAAAAAGATGCTCGTTTCAAAGAGTCGAGATGTTTATTGAATCATGTAAAAAAATAAAAAATAAGACACTCACTGATTTTGAAGGACTGTTAAACAAGATTTTCTTTACCTTCTCTCTTCATCAATTGTTTCTTCTTTGTTGACCTTCAATAGCATTAAATAACTTGTCTATAAGGACACACATATATATATATATATATACCAGTATAATGAACACAACCCCAACTATATTTACCCACAAAAAGAAAAATGTCTCAAAAGAAAAAAAGTACTCCATTTTTACTTCTCAAAATCTTAAGCTTTGTTTTTCTTTGTCCATCATGTAATGGAGAGTGCAAATTTGAAGCAAAATATAAAGAGTGCACCAAAGTGCAAGGGATGTTTGTGTTTGGAAGCTCATTAGTTGATAATGGCAACAACAATTTTCTTGTAAACTCATTGGCTAAGGCAAATTACTTGCCATATGGAATAGATTTATTTGGACCTTCTGGGAGATTCACTAATGGAAAAAATGTAATTGACCTTCTTGGTGACTATCTAAATATTCCTGTTTATATTCCAACTTTCAATGATCCTTCAACTGAAGGAATCAAAATTATTCATGGTGTCAACTTTGCTTCTGGTGGTTCTGGCATTCTTGATGACACTGGTGCTGTTGCTGTAAGTACTCTTTCTTTCTGTCTCAAAATGTTACTTGTTTTCGTGAAACTGAATTGAGGATCCGTTTGGTCATGAAAATTATTTTATTTATTTTATTTTATTTGAAAATTAGCTAGTGTGGTCGTGAAAATATCAAATCTAACTTGAAATTATATATATTTCAAATGTTGCTTTTGTTGAAGCGGTTTAGAGTCTACCAAAAAAATATATATTGGTGATCTCCTTATATGAATTTGAGTAATACTCTCTTCATGAGCTAGCTTTGAAAGTTGAGTTAGATCAAAATGTCATATTTGTATATAGTATCATAGCCAGGTTCGTCCCTATTTGCATCCTTGTGTTATGTTGTCCATGCTTCAATTAGCGGTCCGAGAACACGCGCGTTGGAGGAAGGTGGTTGGACTGAGTTAGAGTCTCACATTGGTTGGGAAACTAATTAATGGACTTTTTATATGGATTAGGCGATCCGTCACTCATGAACTAATTTTTAGGGTTGAGTTAAGTCCGTGTGTTATATTTTTACGTTTTCCAACTCATTTTTCATTTTTGAAATTACATATAAATATATTCAAGCATGAACAATTTTACAAATATTTTTTTTCAAAAAATAATATAATCAAACACAACTTTAATTCAACTCTAACTTCATAAATTTAAAATAAAATAAAAAATACTTAAAATTTATCTCCAAACACCAAGTTAATACTCTACTTGATGTTTTAGAGAAACAAGAAACATTTATTAGCTTTTCTTTTTCAAAGTCATCTTTATTGCTCCTATTAGTAGAATAGTATACTCATTAAGTGACACATTTAAGAGGGAAACACCACGCAGTTAGACATATTTTACTATTAAATGTTCATCTTAAAAAGATAGGCAATAATAACAGTCTCGAATAATAATTAATATAGTAGAAAAAAATTGACAACAATTTTATTATTAATAATTTCCAAAAAAGAAAAATCTACTCAGTAGTGCACTGTACTAGATCTTAGGGCGTGTTTGGTATAG
>JACEIK010004855.1:89494-100803 GCA_018107945.1 Datura stramonium
ATTCTTCATTCATCCCTCAACATCCAAAGGTATCTTGGAAGAACTTGATGACAACATCTGGTATAATCCCCAGACATCAGTTCATATTATCAGTGGCTGTCCAGAACAGGTTAGCTACAGTTGACAGACTCACCAAGTGGGGGACTCAAGTCTCAAAAGATTGTATATTATGTAAATCAACAACAGAGGAGACATTAAAGTATATCTTATTTGACTACAAATTTTCAAGATCCATCTGGAGCACTATGTTACAATGGATGGGCATTAAAAGACAAGTGGGAACGTGGCCAGAGGAAGCTGACTGGGTTGCTAAGAGCATATACAACAATAGACCACGAGCACACATATTGGGATTCTTGCTGGTAGCAACCGTTTATAAGGTGTGGAAGGAAAGGAATGCCAACAGATTTCAAAACATTGAGAAGACAACGACCCAACTGATCTGAGAGATAGCTCTAGAGCTGCATATCAGTGGACAATGTCAATACAGATGGGCTAAAATTCTAGAAAATATGCAAAACTATCATGTATAAAGCGTTTCTGATTTCATAGACTTGAATGTATAGGATATAGAAATGTTTTAGCTTATAGTTAAACTAAGCTCATGTACAGAATTGTCATACTGGTTGAATAAAAGAAATAAGAAAGACATAGAGAACAATGTGAGAGTATACCTTAATTTTTCGCTCCCGCCAATCATCATTGAAACATAGTTGTATTTTTCATTACATCCCATCCTAAACCTGTCTCCCCTCTCATCAACTGCTTAACAAAATCCAGTTTCTATTCATGTTATCCCAATGATTTTTCAATTGTTTCTTATCGTAGCTTCTTCCTGTCTTTCTATTGAACTCATCAACCATATTACTTCATCCATCTCTAGATAAATGAGTTTTTGGTCTATTTTCTTTTCTAATATCTATTTCACACAACTCTATAAACTTAATATGGACACCATTGTCCCACTTAGTATTAGTTTATCAAAAATTAATTTCCAACATGATTGAATATAAATAATCTGAAGAAAGTAATGCAATATCATTAATCGAGTATTGAGTTTCGACAATAATAATCAACCTAAAAAATATCTACCAAAAGGCAAATATCTTCAGCATCCTTAATCCACTGAAAGTAGAATATCCATCAAATATGTTATGTCACCAGATAAATATGGCAAGATTATTTTTTTAGTTAGTCACAACTTACAACAAAATTGTCCTTCACATCATTTCTCTTAGCTACTTTAAAATCTGAAATAATGAGCCTCATAAAATGATAAAACTGCCTCAACAATCAACATGGCCCTAAATAAAAGGTATCTTTCTTTACAAAATAAATTCAACAACAACCATAATCAATTAATAATCTATCATCTATGCTTTAATTTCAAACTAGTTGAGATCCATCATGTCCAATATCTCCAACAATCATGCTTTTTCCAAAGATAAAAATAAAATTAAAATTATCATCCAACATGCTTAATCAAGCAAAATAAACAGAACCAGGAACAGGAAAAGTGAAAGAAACACTCATAGGAAAGACTAATAATAAATATTTAATAAGGAATAAAAAACACTAGCAAGTATATATGTATTTCTCCTTTCAGGAATTTTTTTATATATCTAGTAGTTCTTATCATTTGACCTATGGTAATTAATCAATCAACTACACCCCTTAACAAATAAGATACTCTTGATGCTCCACCTTTTAGAGAGAGAAGCTCCACCTTCTCACTAGAATCCCAAAATGACACAAGATCAAAACTTTACTCGTAATCCTCTAGATCCCCCCGATGATACTAATATGATCATCGATCACTAGGACCCTACGCCAAAGCCGTTAGACAACCAAAAGAAATTATCATTCAAAAAAGTCTTAACCTCCTCTGTACCACTAAACAATAGGATCCAAGATACATATATGGCATATCATTTGGAGGAGCTACCTAAAGCACAGATCCACGACACCCAATCAGTGAAAGTTTCAATAGCAGAACAAGTTGCTGCACATGAAGATCCTACTGAGCCTGATCGTATCTCGCTAACGCATGAAGAGAAGCAAAGAATATACAAGCCCCGGTTTTACTCGATCATTATCAAGTTGATTTGTAAAAGAATAAGCCACCAATATCTCATACATAAACTAAACTTACTATGGAGGCCTACTGAGGAGATCACCCTCATTGATCTAGGCTTTGATTATTTCACAGTTAAGTTCCTCAAAGAGGAGAATATGCAAATAGTGTTACATCAAGGACCTTGGTTCATCAACCATTTTTTCCTATCAACCAAGAAATGGCACCCAAATTTTGTGGCTTCGGAAGCAACAGAGATATCCTATATTATTTGGATCAGACTATCGGAACTGCCAACAGAATATTATGACCACAAAATTTTGGCAAAGATTGGGAACAAGCTGGGTAGATTAGTAAAAACAGATGTTTGTACTTCAGCAACCCTGCAAGGAAGATATCCCCGTATTTGTATTGAGGTCCCTATTGACACACCAGTTAAAAAACACATATATATCGGCTAGTTGAAATAATAAATAGCCTATGAAGGGGCCGATGTCCTCTGCAGATCCTGCGGAAGAGTAGGACATACTCAAATATCCTGCTACTACACCAAGCAATCATCCGAAATAATCAAGATCGCTATTGATAACACACCAAAGTGCCTCATGGAAAATCACAAAGAGAACAGTACACCTACAACACTGAACGAGGCATCGTGGCAGGTGGTCACATTCAATAGAAGAAAAAAGCAAATTCGACAACTAGAGCACAACATCGAAGTACCAAGTGGACCACACACCCTACAACAAGTCGACAAAGGTATCAATGTTAAAAATTTTCACGTGGATACAGGTAAGTATCTTAAAACAAAAACCTTTAAGTATAAGGAAAAAATACGATCAGTCAAATTACAAATTATTCCAGAAAGAAAACAAACAAGACGACTGTAAGGATCATGCAAAAAGATGAGTCCTTCCCACTTCCAAAGAGTGAGAATTCTGACGTCATTTCGGATGACGTCAATAATTCTCAATTTCGTTTAAATATAATTTCCTCAAATTCTAAGGCGGTTACCCTAACTAATAATAGGGAGGAACCCAAGAACATTAATGTGACCCCTATAATCCAATCCACTGACCTGCCATTAAACCAAATTACAATAGTAAAGAAAAGCTTGAACAATACCCCTGTGACCCTTGATATCCCTTCAAAAGTAATTAATAAACTAACTCTACTATAGGAACCTGTCTCTTCATTACATATACAGCCACCTACTAACTCCCCTCCAGCCTTGTTGGAAGCCCCTATCACCATAAAAGATCATCATGCTTTTTCAAGTGAAAATAGTTACCTAGAGAATCCTAATACACCCCCTACGCTTGGTTACTCTAACCAAACCGCCATTCCAAATATGGTAAGAGAGGTCTCGGTTACTACCTCTTATATTCCTAGTACTAGTACTTCCATACTACAAAAGAATATAACAAATACCGATAGAATTTCACCCTTGATTAACTCAGCAAATCCTCCTCTAGACAAACAAATAGACACAACCAAACAACCAAACATGCCCAGACTCCCCTACACTTCCCAAATAAGGCGCTCAAACTCGAGAAACATATACCCACCGAGTTCCTTCCATCCATCACCGAGTTCCTTCCATCCACCAAATACTATGATCAACTACCCACCCCGTCTTCCCTTCCATCCCAGTGCCAGAATCTAGGAAACATTCCAACATATCAAAGTCAAACCCTGCTGCCGAACACTATCCCTCAATCTTGGCTAGAACTCAGTCTTCAGGGACAGTCATTGACCCTCAATGTCTTAATAGAGGGTCAGGAGGTGATGGTGGTGATGCAAAATTCAACTATACTAGCGCAAATCGTAACGAAGGGCATGAGATTGGGAATGGAGACTTACAACAACCAACTGTGGTTGTCATCGATTATCCAGCCTCCAATGAGTTACTAGATACCGATACTTCCCTTCTTTCACCCACCTTCATTGGAAACAACAATACCCAACCCACTAAGAGCAGTCGAACCACTTTTTTTTCCTCAGACTTTTCCAAACTTCCAGGACCCTCTCTTCCACCACTGACAGACACTCTACCAAGCGCAGGGCATACCCCATACTCACTCTGGAATGGGGATGGCCGGATCTCTAGAAAGCATAGCAGCCCAATCGAATAATGTTGCCTCCACCTCCAAGGTACCTCTCCCTACACAGATAGTTCCTCTTCATCAGATAAGTACTACAAACACCCAGGAAATAGAAGAGGCAATAGAACTAATGAGGAAAACAAGAACCGACATAATTGGACTCAAGGAGATAAAAGTAATGATATACAAGGAAAGATACGAAAAAAAGTACATCCTTATTTGTCCCCCGAATCTGTTAAAAAGCTCAATAGATATAAGGAAACCACACAACCCTCAGATAGGGAACTTTGTCTTAATAATGAACCCCACTCTGAGAGAGATGAGTGTTCAAGTGGATAGCGGGAACAACCAACCTCTAATTGTCCCACCTACCTTAAATAGATCCATGAATATAATAGTTTGGAATTATGGAGGGGGGAACGGGCTGAACTTTAGGAGAAACTTTCGATCCTTACTAGACTAGCATAAACCACCCCTGGTAGCCCTCCTTGAGACCAAAATGCAAGACCATCAAGTCCTACTTGATGAGTTCCCCTTCTCAAGAATGATAGAAGTGCCTGCTAATGATAACTCGAGGGAAATGTCTTCCTCTGGGATGACAATCAACTGGAGCTTGATGAGATTGCAACCACTGGTCAAGAAATTCATGCTATAATAAAGGTATGCTCTACAAATTTTTCTTGGATATTTAGTTATATTTATGCTAGTACTAACAGGAATATGCGCAGAATACTATGGAAAAATTTGCAGCATATAAAAGACAATTACTCAGGAAAGTGGCTCATTGGCGGTGACTTTAACGAGATTTTAATAAACTCAGAAAAAACGGCGGGAATAGACTAAATAATAGTCGCACTAGGGACTTTTGGAATATTATCAACTAATGTGAATTTATTGATATGGGTTTTAAAGGTAGCAAGTATACGTGGCTAAACAAATACTTAAAAATAAGAAAACACTAATATTTGAAAGACTAGACCATTTTTCTGCTAACAACGACTGGCTTATGGGTTTCCCAGATGCGCAAGTACAACACCTTCCTCGGACACACTCAGATCATTGCCCACTATTAATTACTCTTTTGAAAATAAATCCCAACCATACTCAATGAATACTAAGTTTCGAGTCTATATGGACATCCCACCCGAACTTAGTCAAAATTATAGCGAATTCTTGGGAACATGATACTCCTATGATAGTTGTTATACCTCAATTTGAGAGGGAGGTCAGTATTTGAAAAAAAAAACACCTTTGGTAATATTTTCTCCAAAAAAAAACTCTTATAAAGAGATTAGAAGGTATACATCAATCTATAAATTACCCAAATAATCCGTACCTTCTAGATATCGAGCACGACCTAATAGAAGAATTCAACAAAATACTAAAACTAGAAGAAGAATTTCGGAAATTAAAATCCCAGATAAATTGGCTAAATGAAGGTGATGCTAATACAAATTTCTTCCATGCCACTACTCTAAATCGTAGAAGAAGGAACAAAATAATAGCCCTTCAACTAGAGGATGGACGTTGGACCTATGACAAACCCGAAATAACCCAACTTACTTTCACCTATGCTAACAAGCTTTTTCATACAAATCATGTATACTCGAGGATACTCCAATATAAGTCTGGGAATGTTGGAATAACAGATTTAGAAGCTCAAAACCTTAGTAAAAACCCATCAGATAGTGAAATTTTGGGGGCAGTTAAATCTTTTCAGCCTTTTAAAGCGCATGGTCCTAATGGATTACACCCTTTCTTTTACCAAAAATATTGGAATATGATTGGCCCCTCAATGATTAAACTTTGCAAGGAAGGAAATTCCTCTAGAGATTAACACTACCCATATTTGCCTCATACCGAAATGTAAAAACGCTTCTAAACTTAAGAACTATAGGCCTATAAGCCTTTGTAATACCTCATATAAGATTATTACAAAGATTATTTCCAACAGAATGAAACCACTGATGGACAAACTAATTGGACCATGTCAATCAAGTTTCTTGGGAAACATGCAAACATCAGACAATGCTATCATAGTCCAGGAAATACTAGCACACTTTAAAAAAATGAGGGTAAGAATGCCAATATGATCATGAAAATTGATCTTGAAAAGGCTTTTGATAAACTAGAATGGTCCTTTATTAGATATACTCTTCATTATTTTAACTTCTCGAAAAAGATTATAAATATTATAATGTCTTGTATAACCATAAGTAGTATATCTATACTACTAAATGGTACACGTACTGAGTTTTTCCACCCATCTAGGGGCTTGCGTCAATGTGATCCCATCTCACCATACATATTTATACTATGCATGAAAGTTTTGTCACACAACATAAGTGATGTTGTCTTTAAAAAAAATTGGACACCTGTCAAAATTTGCCCCCGTGGACCAAACTTATCACATTTATTCTTTGCGGATGACCTTGTCCTATTAGCTAGAGCAAACCAACAAAGCTGTACCACTATCAAAAGAATCTTAGAAAACTTTAGCAGCATGTCAGGTGAGGAAATTAACACAGACAAGTCAAAATTTCTATTCTCGCACAACTGTACAAACTCTGTACAAAATTCCATCTCTTCCTACATGAATATTAAAACCAGCAAAGCTTTTGGGAAATATCTAGGTTTTCCAATGTTTTCAAAACGACCAAAGAACAGTGATTTTCAATTTATTATTGATAACCTACTAGCTAAATTAGCCGGCTAGTAACCAAATTCCTTAATATCGCAGGATGTACTACGTTAGCCAAGGCCTCCCTTAATAACATTCCAACACATGTGATGTCATGCAATACATTAAGATTCCTGAAGCAATTACTAAACGAATAGATTAAAGCCAAAGAAATTTTATCTGGGGATCCACTGACATTAAAAGGAAACTACACTATGTTAAATGGGATACTATTACCATGGATAAAGAGGCTGGTGGACTTGGGCTGCAAAAAAGTAGAAATAGGAACTCCGCCTTACTAGCAAAGTTGGCTTGGAGAATACTAAATCATCTGAACTCACTTTGGGGTTCAATCCTTATTCAAAAATACACAAAAAATACAAGCCTTCCAAGTATTAATCAACACTCAAAAACTCAAAGTAAAACTTGGAAGAACATTCTTTGTGGTTGGAATACGTGTAAAAATTGTATCCACTGGGAGGTAGGTACGAGAAAAGATATAAATATTTGGTTAGATCCTTGGATTCCCCACCACTAACAACTATGATCCTTAATCCACAACCCATTAACACAAGATGAAGAAAATATGACGGTAAACAATCTACTTATACAAGGAAAATGGGACCTCCGGAGAATATCCTTTGATATACCTGCAAAAATAACAAATTCAATCTCCATGATTCCAGTTGCCCATAATAAACAACCAGTTGATACACCAACATGGGCCCTTACCACAAATGGAATCTTCTCCACCAGTAGTGCTTATAAATATATCAAACTCAAAAACATGCCTAATATAATTGAACTTGAGACTATACGATTCACTTGGATTTGGAAGTTAAGATACCCGAACAAAATAAAATATTGCATTTGGCTATGTCAACATAATAGACTCCCCACACGTTCGTACCTCAATTCTATAGGCATAGACATTGACCCCAAATTCCAATATGTGACCGTCATGAAACTATTAGACACATCTTTATGGAATGCCCAATTGCAAAAAAAAATTGGGATGGACTGAGCCTACTTACAACACTACACAAAGTCGTTAACAACGTTAATATTGACTGGATCAGGTACCTTCTGAATCTGAAAAATGCACCGAACGAGCTCATGTGGAAAGAATCCTCTCCATTCTATTTTTGGAACATTTGGTTAAACAAAAATCAAAATCATCACTACAACAAAATAAAATGATATCCCCCTAAACCTCCCCCAAGATAGATTCTTAGAATTCTATCACCTCACAGACAACTATGTAAATACCACAAATTTAAGAGCTAAACTGTGTCATTGGGACCCCCCCAAATGGGTTTTAAACTAAACATTAATGGTTCTTTTGATCACAAATCAAAAAAAGAGGTACGGGGGGAATAATTAGAGACACAGGTGGAAACTGGATAGTAGGTTTTGCCACCAAGATTACAACCAGTTCATCCACAAGTGCTGAACTCACTGCTATTCTTCAAGGTTTGAGGTTTGCTTATAGTTTCAATTTTCAACCATTGGAGATAAGTACAGACTCTACAACTACAATAAATTACATATATAATGGACACTTTGCTTACAACAATATTATTTATGAATACAGGGAGTTGCTCCAACAGATGGGAAACCCCCAAATCAGGCATGAATACAGAGAACAAAATTGGGTGGTCAACATATTAGCTAAAGAAGGACAACGCCATAATATGGATGATTTTTTTGCTGACTGGACAGTTCCCCCCTTGTTTGCCTATGAAGTTGTTGAAGCAGACAAGCTTGGAACTTCTTTTGTTAGGCCATATAGAAAATTATGTTTAACGACATGTAATAGCAACTCTACTACTGTAACTACAATAACTGATAATTATAGTGGTCACCCTACTTGTACTGATGCATAATATTACTAGATAAATAATAATATCTTTATTTTACCAACAAAAAAAAACTACACCCCTTAATTCGAAAATTAGTTAGCTAAGCTGTGTGAAATTTTTGTTTACATTTAGATCTTCTTTTACTGGCACAACTCTCCAATTCTTATGTGACCCATAATAGTAAAAGAAAATTTAATCGATCAGTCTACAGCGTGTCAATTCCAATTAGTTGGCTTTGACTTATGAATCCTCTGTACCCGTTTTGCTTTATGTAAGTCCTTCATTATTCAAAGATTCAATATTAATTCATAGTAGCCTATTTGACACTTCAACTACTGTGAGCATCATCCTAACTCGGATTAAGGGGGAGTTAATACAAAACAGAAAAAAAATTAAAAAAAGAAGTTTCTAGCCATGATGATCATTGAAAGTGATTAGTTCCAGGCTTCTAGGTAGTACAGGATATGTACGTACTTTATTGTTTGGAATTGTAGTTAGACAAGAATCAAGTGTTACTTTGATCACGCTCAAATTACACCTCGCAATTGAAGTATAAAGTGGTCACTGTCAAATATAGTAACCCAACTTAGATTGGGTTAATTCCACAGGGAACAGGGAAGAATAATGTGTTAATGACGATTAAACTAACTTGTAATCAATATTTTAGATGGGGGGTTGCAAAAATAAAAAGAAGAAAATAATGCTACTAATGATTAAGTTGTATATCAAATTATAAATACAAATGTAGGATTGTGTTCCCCATGATTTTATAACTTAGTAGACTTTTATTAGTGATATATCCTGGTGAATTTTGTGTAAGACTGATGATTAAGTTCACCGAACGTTTCTCGACCTACATAGATGAATTTCACTTAAATCCTCTCGGACTTTAAGTGTGTATATTTTTCCCTCGTCATAAGTCTTGACTTAATTATCCTCGTTTTGAGCTCAAGTTAATTTAGGTGAGGGTTGGTAGCCTCAAATTGTCATTGTTATTCTCTTTTCCTAACTTCAACCTCTGTGGTTGGGCAAGTTGAAGATACGAGAAATTAAGCATTAAGATAAAGAGAATAACAATCCACCCAATTTACCATTCAAGAATCACTATTTATTTTCCCCATTTTCGTTAATCCATCATGGTTTCCACAATCCTATCTTAAGAGATTTAGTCGTTCATGTTTATGAGAAGAAAAGCAAAAGATATAGAAGAAATCATAATAAAATACTTTCTTTAATATAAAATTGCTTAACAAAATCTCTAAAGCTAAGTAGAATTACAAGAACTTAATGAATCTCTAAATATTCAACTAAGCGATTACACAAATTCGTAAAGTATGACTTGTGCAAAGTTGACTCTAATCACACTAATGGGACAATTATAGCACACCTAAAACATGTTAAGAGAGAATATTTATAATAGTAGATTAAGCCTTTGTTGTTCCTTCTTGGATTGAAATTGGATTTTACAGCTTCTGTTCCTAGTAGAACTGAGATTTGACTTCTAGCCATCTGGACATGGCTGTGCCTCATATTGCTCAAGGGGCCACTGCCCTTGGCGCGTCGTGCCTCTCCTTGCTCTGTCCTTGCCTGTGTGTCGCGTAGGCCATAGCACAGGTGTGCCTATGCGATGCCAACTTCTATCATACTTGTTTCGTCAACTCTGTTTTCATTATTCTTGCTCTTTTTAGCCACAATTAAGCCGAAATCCATCACTTTAAGACCTGAAAACATCTAATCATGTGTGTTATCTCTTTTTCACATAAATCACATAAAACACAACAAAATACACACAATTTCTTCTCAAAGCATAACTAAGCATGGAAAAAATATGGTCAATAAATGCGTAAATACGTCCAACATCACTACCCCACACTTAAACTATTGTTTGTCCTCGAACAATCTACTACTTCCCTTCTCCTATTCAATCACAAAATTCACCCTACGAACAGGTTTACCTACACTTGGGATCATTAGACAAGCAAATCAAGCTCCAACAATTCACTCTACATGTATATATGATCAACATTCAAATGCCAAAGTTTGAAATCACTTAGCTTCCAGAACTAACTCAATAAGATATAGAGGGTGTTTGGTTTAGCTTCTAGAACTAACTCTTTTTAACTTTTTTTAGTGTTTGTAATATCAAAAAGTGCATAAAAAAAGTTTGACAGTACTTTAAAAAAGCCGAAAGCCAAAAGTTGACAGATACCTACTTTTTATTTTTTGGCTTATAAATCATTTAAGCTTGACCAAGCTATTTACCCTTTTATACCCATAATTTTTTTCTAATTTCAATAATACCTTCACTCTCCTCAAATCCTAGAACTCTATTTTCTTCTTTCCATTTAGCCGTTGTTTTCTTTTCTCTTCATCTTTTTCCAACAGTTGTTTTCTTTCCTCTTCTTCTTCTTTATTTTTTTTTGCATTTTCATAATAAATAAATATTTATTCTAACGAGACTGAATATTAAAGAAAAGACACTCAAATCTTTGACAAAATTTATTTTTTTGTGCATATTAGGAAAAGAAATTTAAAATATGAAAAGATATACATTTTGACAAAATTTTATTGTTATTCAAATTATATAT
>JACEIK010004855.1:101160-111531 GCA_018107945.1 Datura stramonium
ATTATATGCCCCTCACTATTTAGAGAGATGCCATATCACACACAAGATATATATTAAATATGAACTTGGGTATAGATAAATAATTTCTGCTCACTCTCCCAAAGAACTCAACATGCATGCAAAAGACGACCCATAAGCTTGCTCTTAGTGTAATACTCCACTAATATAGAATCATCAAATCTAGGATCAATTAGAACTTAATATGGTTGTAATGTAGGCTGAGGGACGGGTATGAACTATTTTGCCCAAGATAGTGACTAATCTCCGTAAACACTTTAATACGCCACAACTCTTTTGCTTTTTAATACATTCTTCAATCTCCCATTTTTATCCTTATACCTCCTTTTATTTTTACTTTGCAACTTAGGTGACTAGTGAGATATTTTTCACATTAAGCTAATTCAAAATTTTTTCTTTTCATTCTTGATTTATTCATTCATTTTTTGCAAACTTTTTCTCTTTGTCTTTCTCCACTATTATCATCCTCCTTGTTTTGTAATTTTTCA
The DNA here is from genome assembly GCA_018107945.1 of Datura stramonium. NCBI lineage: Eukaryota > Viridiplantae > Streptophyta > Magnoliopsida > Solanales > Solanaceae > Datura > Datura stramonium. The sequence goes on from JACEIK010004855.1 coordinate 101,667, forward strand.
CCTTTTTCTTTTCTTCTAATTTTCACACTTCAATTTTTCCCCTTTTTTTCCACTTATACTCCTTTCATGCAATTTTTTTTATTAAAGTGCTCTAGGAGTCATTTGGATCAAATAAAGGTCAATAAAACAAAAATGAATTAAGCTTGTAATATAGCTATCAAAAGAATAAGGCTCAAAATGGCTAACTAGGATAATCACATAAAGGCAAGTAAAAATTCAATACACCTAGGCTACCAAAGAAATTCCTATATCACTTCCAAGATTCAACATCCTCATTTCGCTTTGCACACACCGGGCAAGTTCTAGACACCAAATTGCAAGCATGGAGTATGCTAAAATAGGACTCACACAATGGCACAAATGGTTCAACAAAGATTATATAAACACATATATCCATATTGAATGCATAACAGAATTAAGCTCAATTTTCTCAAGTATAGGAGTCAAGTTTCAAAAGTCTAAGTGTTTCTACCTTTTCATGCATTTTTAGGTGAATTTCACAAAGTATCAATGATACATAAGTGAAACACCTAACATTCGTAAGGTTTCAAGTTCTTGTTCTCCTAATGACGAATTTTTCCTTAAGACGATCGTCATCCATCCATCATCGGAAAAATTCATGGCTCTATGACTAAAAAAGAATCTAGGCTCTCTACTCGGTTCTAAGAGACTATTCACCGAAAAAGTATCAAAAATAAAAATTAGAGAAATCGAAATAAAAATAAAACATCAACCAAAACAAAAAAATACTACAAGTTAATAGGATAGGTCATGAATCACACAAAAAGCTAGGCCCATCATGTACAAATTTAGCAATGAAAGCATGCATGGTAAAATAAAATTTACTTCTCCTTCCACACACTTAATCAGTAACGCTGTCCCCAATGCTAGAAAAATAAAGCATAAGTAGAAGAGTGAAAGAAGAACTCCCTGGGCCTCTAATCCTCATCGTCTATAGGGGCAAGGGCGGCTTCCCCCATCTTAGAATTATCCTCCTCATCATCAGACTCTAAGNAGACTCTAAGTTAGAATCGACTCTAGCCTGCTCCTCGTCTGTAGCATCATCATCATCTAGGGGCTCCTTAAATCCAGGCCCAAATTTGTAGAGAGCCCTCGAATGCTCACTCAAGGGGTAGCCCATGTTGAACTTTTGTAGCTGCTCCTATGTCACTCCATTCATTTTCAACTGCATCATTTGCATGTCGTATAGGTGACTCGGCATATTATTAATTCTTGCATGAAACTCACTGATGGATAGAACTGGAATATGTATGCCCTCGGAATTCTTAATCATTGTTACATCAATCCTCTTCGGGTCATACCTTGGTCTAAAATCTACTACCTCTTCCTTAATTTGATTCCCTCTCAAAAATTGGGTCAAGAGACCTCCAAAACTAAATCTTTGCCCTTTTTTCATCCTTGCTCTCCTTAACACATCCTTAATTATTGCACCAACATTAACCGGCATCCCAATCATCAAAGCATATACAAGACACACTCTCTCATTTGTAACATGAGTCACGTGCTTCCCAGACACCAAACAAGCACAAATAATTTTCAATCAAATATTAGCTTCTCTACTTATATGGGCATAACGGAATGCTATATGATACCCGTACTGTTGGTAATGGGTCGTATGACCGAATTTGGGCCACTTAGAGTGTGTCGAATTTCTCTATAGGGATGTATCTAAATCAAATTTTTAAAGAGTTGTGGGTCAATACTAGGTGAACCAAGTAATCTATTTGAAATAGCGGGCGAAAAATTAATAATTTACCCTCTAATTTTCACTTGGTTTGACCTTTTCTTCAGATCCCAATCTGCTAGAAATACCCTCACTATGTTTAAATTACATTCACCTGGATCATTAAATATAAAGCCAAGACCAAGAGTATGCAATCTATATGCAATGTGAGAAAATTCAGGTATCAAGCTTTCTCTATCAATAAATAATTCATGTTAATATTTTGATTCTTTGTGTTTCTTAAACCATTTCTTACCTTCTTGTTCCATGATCCAACAGAACCCAAAACGCCTCAATGGTTGTTGTGGAAAGCTTATATCCTCATTTTCCCCATTATTAGCTCTCCTTGACCTTCTGGAACCGTGAATTGAAGAAGACACTCATTTTTTCTTGCTATATTTTGGTGTCATTGTTGGTGAAATTTCAAGAATAATGTTATCTTTTATGATTTGGGTGAAAAAGTTTGGAGGAATTTGTGTGAAAGATAATGTTTTTGGAGAAAATAAGAGTATGTGGTGCGCATATGCTGAAAAGTGAGGAGAAAAATTAGGTTTTTGCTTTTAAAAGTACTATATGGGTCGGGTTTGACCCATTTGACCCGCCAATTTTTCTCCTGGGAAAATGCTCCACAGAACGCTACTCTATGCGTATAACTGGCGTCGCATCAGGCACTTCTTACGCTGGTTGGCCTGCGCATCGCGCTGGTCCATGTGCTGCCAGACGTGCTACAGGGCCAGTTTTTCTTGCATCCCCATTTTAAGTTCATGCTCAAAAATTGCGGTTTATAACTTAACTCTTGCACACTTGAACAAACTCATCAATTCTAAAAAATCAAATTATCTTGGGTTGCCTCTCAAGTAGCAGTTGATTTAACGTCACGGCACGATGCAGGTATCTTGATTATTCAGACTTCATCAAGATACCTGCTGGGATCATGATCACATACAACAACCCTCATTCCGAAGGATGGGAACGGTATCACTAAGCAAAGTGCCCTTTTGCCTTTGATTTAGTGTGGCCAAGATTTGCCCCATCTGTTGCTCTAATTGCTTGATAGAGGTTGAATGTGAGTCCACCAATTGACTCAAGCTTGAAAGTTCACCTCTCATCTCTTTAACTCTTATCTTAGTGGAGACAACCTTTTTTCATCATACGACTCATCATATCTTCTAATCTTGCGGTCCCGGAGTCGTTCACAATAGACTCTCTTTCTCTTGCAGGAACATACACTCCATTCCTGTTATTCTTAGGTGCATCTCTATTCCTCCATTAACCTTGGTCCCTAGCCCTAGATTTATCGTAATTATTGTTCCCATAGTAGTTCCAACCTTGATTTCCTTAGCTTTGACGCCAAGAGTCTTGGTTAAACTCTTGGGTGTTAGCTCGAAAATCTCCCTGATTACTTATGAAATCTGCTTCCTCTTCCACTTCAGGGTAGTGATCTTCATACTTGGGTCCCTTGTCTTGTGCATTCACCGCATGCACCCTCAGTGTATTCAGTGTGGTGAGATGCTTGGTGATCAATTCCAACTGGGTCTTGTAATGCCTCAGAAACTCAAAGACTAGATCCGGGACTTAAATCAGAAAATTTGATAATTTGCAGAAAATGCTTCAGGACGACTCCCCCAACAAGTCGTTAGGAGACATAACGGCTCGTTAGGTCGATCGTGGAGAGGGGGATTAAGAAATGGAAGATGGTGTCAGTGTACCCAACGGAAGACCTAACGAATCGTTGTCAGTCCCCATGACCCATTAGGTCTGTCGTGGGAAGGGGCAAATGGAAGTTGAGAGAGGTGGAGGTAGTGTACTTGGCGGAGGGTGACCACGACTCGTGGTCAGCAACAACGAGTTGTGATGTCTCCTGTTACTAGCCCCGGACGTTTATTAGACAGTGTACTTGATGAGTGACGCCACGAGTCGTGGCCCAGGGTAACAAATCGTTATGTCCCCCGTGGTGACTTCAGTGATTTTCAGGCAGTAGACCTAACGAAAGGTACCAATGAATCGTGGTCCCAACCAACAACTCGTTGAGTGAACCATTGGGACCCAGTTGACCAGATTTCAAATTTTAACCCAGGGATATTCTTGTAATCTCCTACCTATTTAATCCCTAAACTACATCATTTTAGGTAAAATATCAGGGATATTAGAGGGTTTGAACGGTTTCTCCCCTCATTCCCCGCGTTCGTTCTCAGGAAAACTCTCCTCTCAAGAAACTCTCAAGCAAGCTTAGGGTTTTCCTCCATTGCAGCAGTTCGAGTTTTCTTCTGCGGGAAATTTTAGTCATGGTATGTGGGAATTCAACAAGGAGATAGTTCTTCCCTTGTGTCCCCTAAAAGCCTCTTATAGTTTCTCTATCAGTTTTAGCCCTGGGCTTTCAAATACGAAGAGATTGCATGTTTGTCTTCGTTGATTTCACATAGAATGATATCTATGCTTATTTTTGATATGATCTCCATCAGTTCTTGACCAAATTATTGTTGTTCCTGCAAAAGTGAATTTAAGCCCTGAACTTTCGAATAAAACGTATTTACGTATTAAATTTCGTCTGGTTGTGAAATGTGATTTGGGCTGATTTCCTAGTATTCCTTATTGTCTAGATGTTGAGTAAGCACTCTCTTAATAAGAATGATTTTAGCCCTAACACAAATAAGAAAAACTATATCACTGTTTGTCGGATGAGATTTCCTTAATTCTTGAAATTTTTGCCATATTGTGGATTTCACGTGTTGTTGGAATGAGTTGAGTTCTCTGTTAGCTGCTTAGTAGTTCAGTTCAGTTAGAACATAGAATCTCCTTAGAACTATTCAGTTTGACTATGAAAATTCTCGAGGTGTCAATGTCGCCTCCCAGTTATCAGAATCAGATTCAGAACTCAGTTATTGATCCACCAGGCTGTCATGATATTTTAGATATATAAACAGATCTGACTAGCCTTATGACCCGAGATTATAGTTTGTTCTTAGACGGTTACGACGCTTCTAGATAAGCAGCTCTGACTAGTCTAGGGCCCAGTTTCAGAATTTGGTCTGATAAGACTCCCAGGGTACTATCAGTTATACATCCCTGACTAGTCTTGAACCCAGTTTCGAGCTATCAACTTAGTATTAAGTTAAGGTAATCCAGTGGGAGCAGGACTTAGCACCGAGCGGACCGGGGTTCTAGCACACCTAGGTTCCCAAAACTATGTTGCCAGCATAGATTACAACAATTATTGGCCTGATTGGCCCCAGCCTTTTGTGATAACCCAGTTCATGCCTTTATACCCTGGCAAGGTATATCGGGTCCTACCGGTGGGGTGTAACATCGGAATCCACGTCTAGCTTAGGAAGCTTGTGATTAGGACACAACTTCAATTTCTTCTTGAACCTCAACCACGCCTCATGTAGACCTTCCCAGGTAATTGCCTGAAGTTATTTATTTCATCCCTCAACTGAATCACCTGTGAGGGTGGGAAGAATCTCTCAAGAAAGTTGCAGTCAGCTCTGCCCAAGTAGTGATAGACTCGTCTAAAAGCTCGTTCAGCTACAGAGTAGCTTGCTCTGCTAGTGAGAATGAAAATAATCGGAGTCTAATAGCCTCTTGTGAAACTTTGAGCAGTCTGTAGGTATTTGCAGATACCGGTGAAAATTATCAGATGCAGGTTTAGATTTTCTTCGGACAAACCATTGAACAACCACTTCATGCTCAACAACTGCATCATAGTACTGGGCACATTGAATTTAACATTCGCTGGCAGTAGGGATGGAACAATGGCTCCTGTGAAGCTAAATTCCTCTTGCTCAAACTCCAGATCACATTACGTACGTCATCACATCCATGATGACGAGGGGGTTTTGTCGGTTCCTCTCTACCAAGGCGGCAGCAAACTTCGCAGCCTCGGCTCTCCTAGATGCTTCAGCTAGTCAAGCTTCCTCTGTCATCTCCTCCGGTGGGAGATTTATTGGTGCCACAGGGTTCGTCATACTAACGTGCGACAAAATAAAAAGAAAATAAGAACATAAATCACAAAATAAAGACTTCAAGTCAAGCTTAAACACCAACTACTTCAACACCGTATTCCCCGACAATGACACCAAAATTTGATCAAGCCCAAATTATACCTCGCAATTGAAATATAAAGTGGTTGCTGTCAAATATAGTAACCCAATTTAGGTTGGGGTCAATCCCACAGGGAATAGGAAATAGGGAAGAAACAATATGTTAATGATGATTAAACTAACTTGTAATTAATATTTCAAATGGGGGGTGCAAAAATAAAAAGAAGAAAATAATGCTAACAATGATTGAGTTGTTTATCAAATTATCAAGACAAAACTAGAATTATGTGCCCCTTGATTTCATAACTAGTAAGCTTTTATTAGTGATCTATTCTGGTGAATTTTGAGTAAGACCGACGATTAAGTTCACCTAATGTCTCTCGACCTACATAGATGAATTTCACTTAAATTCTCTCTAACTTTAAGTGTCTATATTTTGTCCTCGCCATAAGTCTTGACTTAACTATCCTTGGTTAGAGCTCAATAAATTTAGATGAGGGTTGGTAGCCTCAAATTGCCATTGTTATTCTCTTTTCCTAACTTCAACCTCCTTGGTCGAACAAGTTGAAGATATGGGCAATTAAGCATTAAGATGAAGAGAATAACAATTCACCTAGGGGTGTGTATCGATCGGTTCAGTTCGATCTTAAAGGCTATCAGTTTGTAGACATGATAAACAGTTAAAAAACTATTAAAATATCAATTAATTGATTATTAATCGTTATCGGGTTAACCATTAAGATCTCACACAAAAAATTTTATAAGTCATAAGTGTGTTTAGCTAGGAAAAAGTGGGTGAAAAGAGAAAGAGCATATAGAATTAAGCCAACTAAAGCAATCAATTTTAATTTAGATTTGAATAACATCACCTTCACTTGTCATTGACACTCAATTACTCTCTTTCTATAATACTTTATATATTGAAGGCTAAAATTATAATTTAATAAATTATTACCCGATTATCGGCTCACCCACTAAAAAAATGATCAAATCGATAACTAAACCAATAACCCAATAACTTGGATAGTAAATCAATAATCAAAATGTTAAACCAATAACCCGAATTATTAATCCAATAACCTAATTATCGTTTTGGGTTATTGGTTTAACAGTTAATTTGCACAACCCTAAATCCACCATTCAAAAATCACTATTTTATTTTGCCTACTTTCGTTAATCCATCATAGTTTTCACAATCCTAGCTTAAGAGATTTAGTCGCTCACGTTTATGAGAAGAAAAACAATAGATATAGAATAAATCATAACGAAATACTTACTTTAATATAAACTTGTTTGACAAAATCTCCAAAGCTAAGTAGAATTATAAGAACTTGATGAATCTCCAAATATTCAACTAAGCGATTACACAAATTCATAAAGTTTGAATTGTGCAAACTTGACTATAATCACATCAATTGGGACAATCATAACACTCCTAAAACATGTTAAGAGAGAGTATTTATAATAGTAGATTAAACCTTCGTTGTTCCTTCTTAGATTGGAATTGATTTTTGCAGCTTATGTTCCTAGTAGAACTGGAATTTGACTTTTGGCCATCTGGATATGGTTGTGCCTCATGCTGCTCAAGGCACCACTGCCCTTGGCATGTAGCGCCTCTCCATGCTCTGTCCTTGCCTGCGCGTCACACATACCATATCACAGGTGTGTTTGTGAGATGCCAACTTTTATCATACTTATTTCGTCAACCCCGTTTTGTCATTCTTGCTTTTTTTAGCCACAATTAAATCCAAATCCATCACTTTAAGACCTGAAAATATATAATCATGTGTGTTAGTTTTTTTTTTTTACATAAAACACAAGAAAACACACACAACTTGTTCTCAAAACATAGCTAAGTATGGACAAAATATAGTTAATAAATGTGTGAATACGCCCTATATCATACTTTCCTAAACTAAATATGATGCCTAGAATATTCTGTAATGTTGTTTATCCTCAGGACACACATTTTGCGGCACACGGCCTCTGAGCTAAACTTGAATATGAGGAATGATGAGTATGTGAAGGTGCAAGATCTATTAAACTAACAATCCTTATCTGTACTGTGAACAACTCTTTGAGAGTTGTTTAAAGTACAAATAAAGATTATGCCCAGTGCAAATTGAAGAAAAAATATTAACAGGGTCCTGGAAAATTTCAAAACAATAAACATGGATATAAATGGAGCACGAAAAAAGATAAAATTAAAAATGGAGATGTATATAAGATACAATTTTAATGATGAACTTACTGCAAGATCAAAAATACCTCAAGTTCTCTGAACAAAACGCAAAAAAAATGATGAAAAAGATGAAGAAGCGGAAGAGGAAAGAAAACAACGGTTGGCTGGAAGAAAATGAAAAGAAGATAAGAGAGTTCTAGGTTTATATTAGAGTGAAGGTATATTGAAATTAGAAAAAAAATTATGGCGATAAAAGGGCAAAATACTTGGTCAAACTTAAATTACTTATAAGCTAAAAAATAAAAAATTAGTATCTGCCAACTTTTGACTTTTTTGAAGCACTTTCAAACTTTTTTAAAGCACTTTTGGTATTACCAAGTACTACAAAAAGTTAAAAAGATTTTTTAAGCTAAATTAAAACCCTTTAAATTTGGCTTGAAGAAAGTGCAAAAGTAGACACCAATATTGATCAAATTGTAGCCCAAAAAGGAGCACAAATCAGCCACCAAACTCAACCAATTAAGAGGTCCAAATGAAGGTAATATTGTCCCAGATTTATAGATATATTCTCCAAATTTGGGGTCCAAAATAAGTCAAAAAGGACGGTCAAGGATTCCCATATAAGGACAATATAGTTGATCAGATTTCAGTATAACACATAGCCAAAAAAATCATAAAATTTTTAAAGTTCTCTCCCTTTCTTTTTTCTCCTAGAACAACCACCTCTTTGTTCCTTTTAGAATTTATGGAACTTCAAACTTTGTTCAAGCTTAACCTAAATTAAAACCCTTGTAATTCTAATCCTAAATTACTACATACACCTAAAAAATCATGTGGTAAGAAATTGATAAGATACAACAGCCTTTGACCCAGGTTGGACATCTAAAATTGTGTAACAATTAATAGGTTTCTTCTTCTCTTTTTTGTTGTATGTGTAAAAACTCTTCAAAACTACAAGAAATAGAGAACAAAAACATCCGTCCAAGCGTGGTAAGTACTCTATCAATGTTCATCTTTTTGTATGGAAGTTCCGATGGAGAAATCTTATTGTATTGTTGTTAAGAACTCACAAGGCGGTGATAGAAAGTCATGAGTTAATTAGTTTCTATTATATTTCAGGTGTGGTGCATTGTGTAGGGGCTGTATTATGTGTTTTATATGATTAGAGGCATTAGGTTGGGGTGTGTGTGTTGTATTAAAATGGGGGAGAAGGGTGTGGCGATACAACATTTAACTAATGCCAAAACATACAATCTGTATGGAATATGCATAACTATTTTTAGTGAAGTTGCCTTGTGTTCAAGGGCTAATATTCTCATTGTGCACTTATGTTATAGATTAACTTAATAAAAAAAGGTCAAGTAGTGCTAGACGTAATCGTCGAAAGAAACGAGGTATGTTAAGACTACTCTATTCCTTATCGGCAGGAACTCTAAATTTTCAAAAGAAGAAATATGAGTATTGTGTTGTAAGGAAACTGTTTTGGTAACTAAACAAATCATAAAGAACTAAGTGTTACATTATGACGAGCCAAGTCATATTTCTGTAAACAAAAATTTATTGTTTGAAAATAAAACAGAAGATATTCTTTTATCGAGTGTTTCTTTTTATTATGATCCCTAATCAAGCTTTATAAAGTATAAAAGAAAATTTTAGCGAATCAAATGTTACACCCCGTAAATTTTCGTTGGTTAACCAATGTGTGCGTATGTATGTTGAGATTTTTGGAGTACGATGCATGCGGGATAGGGATCGAGGAATAAGAAATCGAGCACGTTGTTGAGCGAGCAAGAGGCCGGGCCAGAGGTAGGGAGCACCAGGCACCACACCGCGGCAAGGCCTGGGCACTGGCCGACGCGTCGTACCCATGTGCTGGCGCTGTGGCTGGTGCGCCGCCTC